>CAUYQG010227057.1:0-36191 GCA_963574415.1 Tarsius wallacei
GCCACCGAGTCCTGCCTGTAGTAATCTTTCTTGTTCTGAAATTGAGTAGGTGATGGCTTTAAATTTTAAGGGAGTAAAACTGCTTTCCCCACCTTTTATTTTAATTACTTAATTACTTAATTAATAGTTGGAGTCTCACTCTGTCACCCAGGCTGGAGTGCAGTGGCACACTCATGGCCACCACAGCCTTGACCTGCTGGGCTCAGCCTTCCAAGTAGCTGGAACTACAGATGCATGTCACCACGCCCAGCTAGTTTTTTGTGATTTAGTGTAGAGATGAGGCCTCACTATGTTGTCCAGGCTGTCTCGAACCCTTGGGCTCAGGCAGTCTTCTCGCCTCAGCCTCCCAAAGTGCTGGGATTACAGGCTGAGCCACCACCACACCTGGCTGTTCCCATCTTTTATATTAAAAAAAAGTGATTGCACTTAATTTGTAGACATCCTTCAGGTGATAATGTGGGTGACCATTTCACCATACAGAGCAGCCTGGGGAAATGGGAGGAGCAAACTCAATGTCAGGTTCGACATGGGGCTCTGATGGCTGACTGTGCTAGTCCAGGGCTAGAGCAAGTGCATTAACGCTGCTATGGATACTGGATGTTTCTAGAATAGCGCAACCTGGCTGTTAAAAACGTTAATGGAGGTTACTTCTTCAATATCCTTTATATTAATATCTGGAGTAGTCTATCCTGGCTGCTTGAGACCTGGTTATGGGAATTGAATGTGTTTCAGAGGAGAGAAGATTGGGTATGGGCTCCAGGAGGCCCTTTGGTGGGCTGGCATCTCCTCTCAGGATTGGACTGATGGCCTTTCCTGCCACTGGCACCATTGGACAGGCTTGCTCACCCCTTTGGGAAGTAGGAGGGGATTCCTCTTTCCAGAGATTAGATCAGGTAACCCTGCTGTAAAAGGCAGCAAAAGTGGATACATAGTCGCCTGGGGAAGGAGCTCAGCATTAAGTGAGCAGCTCAGACGCGAGCACCCATCTGCCGTGAAGTTTAAGATGATGGGAGCTTGTCTACTCTGTTGCCTTGGTTGATTGCAGTGGGGAAAAGGAAACTTAAATTGCTTAGAAAAGTGAAGATAACTTTGGTCTGTTCAACCAGCAACTGTTGGCTATTTTTTTAAAAATGTATTTTAAAAAGTTAGTGCATCAACATTTAAGAGCCTAGGCTACTCTAGCAGGTGCCCTATGGAATGAAATGCAGCCTGGGTTTTGCATCACTACTCAGTGAAGTGACTAGAGCAGGAGATGTATTCCTGGCTGTGAGAGTCTCTCAGCAGAGCTCAGCCAGTGGGCTGGGATGAGTGACAGGGACGCAGAGATGTCCTTATGGGTGTGCCCTCAGCCCTGTGAGTAGCCTTGTATCACCACAGTGTACTTTGCAAATATGAATTTTTTTTTTTTTTTTGAGTCGAAATCTCCCTTCTGTCGCCCAGGCTGGAGTGTAGTGGCATGCTCACTGCCACCCCAGCATCGACCTGCTGGGCTCTGGTGATCCTTCCTCCTCAGCTTTCCAAGTAGCTGGAACTACAGGCGTGTGCTACCACGCCTGACTAATATTTTGATTTATTGTAGAGATGAGGTCTCGCCAAGTTGCCCAGGCTGTTCTTGAACTTGTGGGCTCAGGGAGTCCCTTCACCTTGGCCTCCCAAAGTGCTGGGATTACAGGCTTGAGTCACTGCACCTGGCCCCAGCTAATGTTTTTGATTTATTGTAGAGATGAGGTCTTGCCAAGTTCACCGGGCTGGTCTTGAATCCCTGGAGTCAGGCAGTCCTCTTGCCTCAGTCTCCCAAAGTGTTGGGATTACAGGCCTGAGACCCCACACTTGGTGTACATTTACAACTAAAAAAATTTTTTTGTGTGTGTTTGGGTCTCACTCTGATGCCCAGCCACAACACAGTTACCGAAGCCTTGACCTCCTGGGCTCAGGCAGTTCTTCTGCCTCAGTCTGTCAAGTATATGGGACTATAGGCACATGCCACCATACCTGGCTACTTTTTTTGATTTGTGAGGATGAGGTCTCACTATGTTGCCTAGGCTGGTCTTGAACTCCTCCTGGACTCAAGTGATCTTCCCACCTCAGCCTCCCAAAGTGTTGAGATTACATGTGTGAGCCTCTACGCCTGGCTATATAAATATAATTCTTATTACGTGCCTTGATCTGAACAAGATGAGGCATCTGAGCTGTTACCCCCCCCCCCACTGTTCTGAGAAGAGAGATGGTTTTCTTGTTCCCAGCACCCACAGCTTCTGTGGAGAAGGCTTAGGAAACTGCACTAGCAGAGCATTAGGGAGCGGTAGATCAGGCATTTCACGTTCATGGACCTTAGGATTTCTGGAAAGGCATACTGGGAAATAAGGTTGGAAAACAGGTTGTTGTGATTACTGTTCATGTCCGTAAATAGGAGACTCCTCCTCCCCCTCTTCCCCCCTCCTCCCCCTCCCTCCTCTCCCCCTCCTTCTCCTCTCCCTCTCCCCCTCCTTCTCCTCCTCCTCCTCTTCCTCCTTCTCCTCCTCATCCAGAGCTGTGGGTGCAGGGACTGTTTATACTTCATTCTTTTTTTTTTTTCTTGAGTTGGAGTCTCACTCTACCCAGTACCCACTCTGCCTACTGTACCCTGCCCCATATTTTTTTTTGAGTTGGAGTCTCACTCTGCCCAGTACCCACTCTGCCCACTGTACCCTGCTCCATATTCCCCATGAGGCTCTGCCCAGGCTGGAGTGCAGTGGCACATTCATGGCCACCCCGGTGTCAACCTGCTGGAGTCTGGCAGTCCTTCTGCCTCAGCCTTCCAAGTAGCTAGAACTACAGGCGTGCGCTACCACACCCTGCTAATTTTTTATTTATTGCAGAGACGAGGTCTTGCCAAGTTGCCTTGACTGGTCTCAGGTAATCCACTTGCCTCGGCTGCCTAAAGTGCTGGGATTGCAGGCTGAACCACCGACCCGGCCTATACTTCATTTAAAAATCATGGAGAGCTCTCACAGGTTTCTGAGCAGGAGAATGTTGACTTGAATTGGGCAGGAAAAGACCATTGACAAAAGGCAGGCATGAGCTAATATGGCTTTGCATTTGCCTGACAGGGAATAAAAAGGGACAGGTGCCAGAGACACTGCAGGAAGATTGGGTGGGGATTAACTGGATACCAGGGACTGAGGACAGTTCATCTGTCTCTTTGACAACTGTTGGAGTCCCTTCCCTGCTTGTTCTGTGCTGAGCCCCTGGGGCCTGTTCCTGCCCTCAGGGTCTTAGAGCCTCATGGGGAATATGGGGCGGGGTACAGTGATGCAAATGTCTGGGGTACCCTGAGCAAGGAAGGGTGGGCAGGTCTCTGAGTGGTGGCAGTTGAGTGAGGATTGGAGGATGACACAGACCCTGGACTGTGGGTTTTTGGATTTAGGAGTGCTGGATTGCTGGATTGGAGGCGTAGTGGGACAGGGGTGTGAGGTCAGCTGGGTCCTGGAGAAGGTGGTCTGGGGCTGTTGGGTGTTGGTGAGGTAGTGGCCCTGGGCAGTCGTCCTCTGCTTGGGTGGGCTGAGAAGAAGCTGTGAATCAAGAGGCACAGGGCTGTGACAGTCAGGAAGGACTGTCTTGAATGAAGGAGGCATGTCTATTTGTGACCCTGACTGATCGGCTGCCTCCAGGGCGTAGGCATAGAACTTGATCTGGCCTTGCGAGCTCCTCTTCCCAAACTATAGTGCCTTCTAAAGTTAGGCGAAAGTGGGATAAATGACAGTTGAAAGAGTAAAATATCTGCGGGCCTATCTCACATACATTGGAAATGTTTCTTCTGCTCTGTCCTCACGATTGAAGTATCAACAGATGGTTAAAGTTAGAGGAATACAGAACTCAGCTTAGCCTGAGCAAGAACTTGCTTTCTAGCAATTGGAGGGCCTGGAAGAGAGAGGCTGTATGTGAACCAGAACCCTGGGAGGTGGTTGGGAACCTGCATTTTCTAGATTGTGAGGATTTTCCAATTTGAGGTTTTGGACATTTCCAGAAAGACCCAGAGTGATTGTAAGACACTTATCTGAAACAGCCACATGAATTATTCTAACAGCTGCTGCTTGCTGGTTTTAGGAAGTTTCCTTGTTTCATGCATTGCTCAAATGTTTTCAAATTGACTCTTTGGCGGAGTTCGAGGGAGAAGACAGGTGGGTGTCCCATCATGACACTGGATTTGAGAGGGGGGAGGGGTTATGGTTACAGGAAGGAAAAGAGCCTTGGAGATTTGCCACTTGGATAAAAATGACTTGGCATCTAGCTGGTGATCACCAGAACCCTGTCAGAGTCCTGACTTGGGTGTTTAGGGTGGGAATGAGGTATCAGATGAGTCAGTTGAGGGGGGAGCCCAGGATGTGCTCTGGCCACTGCCCACCCCAGAAGCCCTTTGAGCTGGACCTAGGTTGTCTCCTGGGGCCTGCGTTCTCCACCATTCTTGAATCTTCTTGAATTCACAGACCAGCGGACCTGCCCCCTTCCTACTGGTCTGTGCCTGCTCTGCTCACTGTCTCACACTAGGCACGGTCAGTGCTGTCAAATGGAAGGAGGAAGGGACATCACACACACTCCTTGCTCAGGGACCCCAGTATGCCCCTGTGGTACCCTAAGCGTGTTGTTGGCATGCATGTGTATTTCGTTGGAAATGGAGATGAGGATTGGTCCTGGTTTGTGATCCAGGCTGGGCAGCGTTCATCAAGTTCTTCAGGCCCCTTCCCTCATTTTCCTGGCAGGCAGGAACTCAGAAGTGTTTTATCAACAGATGCCAGGTGATTGCTTGTGCACGTGGGGTGCTCTGAGGGTTTTAGTGCCTTTCACAAAAGGTGAGGATGTGCGGGTTTGCACAACTGGGCTTATCCTTGGGCATTTCTAGCAGTTCAAGGGTTAAGTTAGCATGTACTTAGAAGATGGGAGGATCCAGCCCTAAGATGGTCCTAGAATCAGATTGTCCCTAATGGTCCAGTGGTTCAGTTTGAGTCTGGGCCAAGAAGATGGCTGACTCAGGTCTGAATTACCAACTGACTTCTTAACTATGTGACCCTGGGCAATTGCCTTGACTTCTCTTGGCCTCAGTTTTCTCATCTGACAAGCATGGATATCAGTGGTAGTGTCTTGTGTGAAGCGTGAGAGACAGTGGTGGTACCTCAGGTGAAGTGTGACTGATGATGGTGATACCTCAGGTGGAGCATGGTCACGGTGACGGTACCTCAGGTGGAGCATGGGTGACGGTGGTGATACTTCGTTCTGTGGTTATGAGGATTAAATGGAATCAGCATGTAAAGTGCTAGCTCCTTGCCTGGCACCAGATAAATAATGCAGTGATGGTCAGTCACTGTTATGCTTTTGTTGTCTTCTCAGTGACAGAACCTCTTGTCAACATGTTAAAGACTATTTTCTTGGTGTTTCGAAGCTTCCTCAGGGGTCAATCGCTTCCTGTTTGTTGGTGAAGACATGCCTGCCCTCCCTGCCTGCCACAGCCTGGAGAGTGCTTGGAGGAGGCCTGCACCAGAGGATGGCTAGCAGCCCTATCCTGGTGGTGACCAGGGTCTGGACAGACAGGCAGGGCCTGCTCTCAGGTCAAATGTTGGTGCTGAGTGAGGGTAAGTGGGGCCTGCGTCTGTGAGAGGTGGCTGGAGGCAGAGGCGAGGGCAGACTCGGGCAGTGGTATAAAAGTCCTTGGAGAAAGAGGGACAGGAGATCCCCTGTAAGGTGGACGCCATGAAGGCCAGTTGAGTGAATGCTGATGGCAGGGGATGTGGGATGCCTGCCCCATGAACCTGTCTGGCTCCGCCTTTTCTCCCCTGTCCGTGCTAGTTTCCAGGGGGTTGTCTTGCTGTAGTTGGACTGTCCAGGCGTGGTCGTGCTTCAGGGACACTGGAGGAGGTAGAACTTGTGGGCTGCTTGGGACCCTGACCACACTTAGAGCAGTGCTTCTTTGGAATGTGTGGTCTGAGTTCTCAAGGACTGATAGTGAGAAGTGTGAAGGGCAGAGTATGCGCTGGTCCTGTGTGTATGCATGTATGTGTGTACATTGGTTCCGTCTGCTGGAATGGAACTGACATATGTAGCCACTCTGGTGTGTACAAGAGGAAGAAGACATTCTAATCCATGGTGACATGGGCTTTGTGTGGCAGAGTCCTGCCTCTTATGGGGCCCTGGCTTACTCTGGGAGTGTCTGAGCTGACAGAGTGCAGGCAGAGTCTACTGAGGGCATCGCCTAAGGCTGCATGGTCTGAGATTCTTTTTTTTTTTTTGGAGTTGGAGTCTCACTTCATTGCGCAGGCTGGAGTGCAGTGGCACACTCATGGCCACCCCAGCATCGACTTGCTAGGCTCCAGTGATCCTACCTACCTACCTACCACGCCTGGCTAATCTTTTTTTTTTATTGTAGAGACAAGGTCTCACCAAGTGCCCGGTCTGGTCTCGAACCCGTGGGCTCAGGCAATCCACTTGCCTCGGCCTCCCAAAGTGCTAGGATTACAGGCTGAGCCAACAAGCCCAGCCAGTCTGAGATTCTTAAGACCTTCTTACAGTAAGGCAAAGATTCAAGTGAAATTTACATTGTTCCTTATAGCACATTTATTGCTTTAGAACTAAAGCCTCTTACCAGGATGGAAAACTCCCATTGAGGCAGAAGCAGCAAGTGTATTTTGACAAAGACCTGGGTTTGCTTGCCATCCTATCCCCAGCGACAGGCAGTTTGGCCCTTGCTGTCTGGCACCTCTCGTAGTGAGGTTCTCCAGTGTCCAACCCCTAGCGCAGTCTCCTTCCCACTTGCTCTCTAGAAGTTGGCTGTTTGGCCACACAAGACAGAACTCCTCCTGTCTGGCAGGACCCCATGTCTACCTGTACCTCTTTCTGTGAGGCTGGGGACTAGGCTAAGACTTCAGGGAGGCTTTTCTTCCTCCGTTGTGACCTCAGTTTACCCAGCAAGGGCTGGGGGTGGTGGTGAGGAGAGTTGAGAGTTATGTGAAACATCTTTGAGGAGCCCCTGCTGTTCTTGGCAACCTCCAATCATATTTTTATTGTCTATTGTCTGATACGTTGTTATTTCTCTGTTCTTTTTTTTTTTTTTTTGAGTTAAAGTCTCACTCTGGCGTCCAGGCTGGAGTGCAGTGGCACACTCGCAGCCTCGATCTGCTGGGCTCAGGCGATCCTTCCACCTCAACCTTCCAGTAGCTGGAACTACAGGCACACACTACCATGCCCGGCTTTTTTTTTTTTTTTAAATTGTAGAGACGTGATCTCGCCAAGTTGCTCAGGCTGGTCTTGAACCCTCTGGGCTCCTCTTGCCTTGGCCTCCCAAAGTGCTCGGGTTACATTTCTCTATTCTTAATTGGTTTTTGTGACATCAGTCACGATTTACTGATAGATGTTGTCGTTTGTTAGAGTTTCGTCTTTCATGCTTTGTAATATTTTAAAGTAAACCACGAGGTTTTTGTGATAACTGGTACATCATCAGAGTTTATGACAATGATGGAGCATCTGGAACTAGGAACCAGGTTGTTGGCCTGGACCTTGGGTGAGGGTGAGGCACTGTGAACTCTGGGCTGAGTGCCCCTCTGAGCTGATCATGTGTCCAGGGCTATTGGTGCTGCTGTGGTATGGTTGGTAGATAGCTCCAGGCAAGTCTGAGAATTTACCAAATTGACTGTTTGACTGGGCACCTGGTAGTCAGATAAAATTGAATTCTGCCCTTTAGCAAAGGAAACTTGGTGGATGTCTAGAATTCTGTGTTGTAGCGGGTGGGGTGACATGGGCAGAGTGGGTGCAAAGTGTGGGGACATTGAGGTCTGTCAAGTCTACCCTCTTGCCCTAAACTGGACTTGAAGGTGTCTGAAGGTTTGTGGGTGGACGACATGACTTTCCACTGGCCTGTGTACTCGGATTTGGATCTAGGTGGACTTTTTATTCTGGAAACTACCAAGTTTTTAATTTTTATTTTTAAGAGACAGGGTCTTGCTCTGTGCCCAGGCTGGAGCACAGTAGCATGATCATAGCTCATTGCAGCATTGAACTCCTGGGTGTTAAGCCTTCCTCTCCAATAGCTAGGACTACAAGTGTGTACCTCCGCGCCTGGCTAATTTTTTTATGTTTTGTAGAAACATGCTGTCACTATATTGGTTTTGAACTTCTGGCCTTAAGCAGTCCTCCTGCTCAGCCTCCCAAAGTGCTGTGCTAGAATTACAGGTGTGAGCCACCATGCCTGGCTCAGAACTACCAGTTTAAATAAGCCTTGGTCACTTGTTACCAGTTTTCCATTGCCAGCCTGGGGGATCTTTGGGGATAAAGGTGGCAGAGGCCATCTGAGGTTGCAGGTCTGTTTACCTGCTCTTGGGCGCTTTTCTTGGCAGTGAACAGGTACCAGCCCAGCCTCCCCGGAAGTGCCTGAGTACCACAGGGGCATCTTCCCTGGGAATTAAAGGTGAAAACTGGATCCTTCCCCAGGCCTCATGGTAGTGGTCTGCGCTCGTGTACATTTCTTTGGTGAGATTTTTGCTAACTTAGTGGCTCTGCTAACCGAACAGAATGATACATCATATCCTGGAAGTTACAAGGATAAGTTACTGTGAACTACTGTGGGTGGATTTTGTTTGGATTTCAGGACTGTGAAATTCTTTTCCCTTAGGCCTAAGTCTTCATTTGTATATGGTTGGGGGCCTCCTGGAATGCTGCTCCCTCTGGGTACTATTGAACAGCAACGAAAGTTCTGTCTACTTTCCAAAGAAAAACATTCTGGGAAGTAAGATACTGGTTCTTAGGCTAACTTGTAGGGGAGCACCTGTGCGGGTTATCTGATTGTTTTAGTCAGTGACTTGAAGACCAGGCAGATACCTGGGTGGGGGAGTAAGTAGGGGGACAGTACGGTGCCTTCGAAGGGTGCTGCTCTGCAGAGTAATGTACTGGTCTTTGCCCTACTGGTGAATGTGCAGATCAGGGTTGGTGCCTGTGTTGGCACCAACTCTGCCTGGAGTGACATGAGCGGGGCTCTCCATGGTGTGGAGAAGGCGTTCAGCTGGGGACTTTGCTTTTGACCTCATGACACACCTGTGGCAGGGACCTGTGACTTCTCAGGCCGCAGATGTGCTTGCTGTCTATCAACAAAGGAAGGATCTGCACCTTTCCAGGAGGTTGCACGTGCGTCAGGTAAGGTGTTGTTGCTTCTAGAAAACCAAACTTAAGGAAACTTGCCACAAGAATAGAATGGCTGGACATCTTTTTTTTTTTTTTTTTTTTTTTTTGAGTTGGAGTCTCACTCTTGCCCAGACTGGAATGCAGTGGCCGCTCTCGGCCACCACAGCCTCGACCTGCTGGGCTCCGGCGGTCCTTCCGCCTCAGTCTTCCAAGTAGCTGGAACTACAGGCGCACGCTACCACGCCCGACTGATTTTTGATTTATTGTAGAGATGAGGTCTTGCCAAGTTGGCCAGGCAGGTCTCGAACTCGCGGGCTCAAGCAATTCACTCACCTCGGCCTCCCAAGGCGCGGGATTACAGGCTGAGCCACTGAGCCCAGCTTGGACGTCTTATTTATTGGCATGAAATGAACAAAACCCAGCAGCCAACTCATAGAGGCTGCCCGGGTGGCTGTTTGTTGGGGACAAACCTGACTGCCCTCAGAACCTTCTGTGCATTCTTCTGTGATAGAGGTGGTGTCTTCTGTAGGTAGGGCTTTTTTTGGGCCTCCCAAATTTTCTTATTTTTTATTTATTTATCTTTAAGTCAAAGGGTCTTGCTCTGTCAGCCAGGCAGCTCAGTGGCATGGTCATAGCTCTCTGTAGCCTCCACCTCCTAGGCTCAGGTGATCCTTCTGCCTTAGTCTCTGAGTAACTGGGACTTCAGGTGCACACCACCATGCCTGGCTAATTCTTTTTTTTGTGGAGATGAACTCTTGCTATGTTGCCCAGGCTGGTCTTGAACTCCTGGGCTCAAGCAATTTTCTTGCCTCAGCTTCCCAAGTGCTAGCATTACAGGTGTGGGTCACTGTGTCCAGCCTGAAATTTTATTTTGGTTGCTCCTGGCAACTCAGCTACTCCCTGCTCAGCCTCCCTCCTTATTAGAAACATCTCAGGAGCACTCTGTGTGCTTTGCAGTCACAGATAACACAAGTACGTGTGCAAAGGAGGCAGCACGCATGCCCAGGGTGAACCAGGTGGGACCCCAGACAATCACACGCACTCTTTTTCCTCTTACTCTTTTCAGAAGCACTTGACCAAATGATAATTGGGTGCTTTGGGCATTTTGGATCTGAAATCATTGGCTAAGAAATACCTGCCCTCTTGTATAAGTTGGGTACCTCATGTGTGGGACTTGGTGTTTTGTTTTCCACCCAGTGTCTGGACTGGACTGTGCACAGGCCTGGCAGACGGTTGGTTGCCCGGTGCGGTGACTACCATGATCCTGGCCCTGCCTACGGGGTAGGTGGTCTTGGTGCTCAGAACTAGCATTTTCCTTTTCAGTGGTGTTGGTAGGGGCACTGTTGGACGTGGTGGAAGCTCAGGATTCAATCCCTCCCCCCGCCCTCCCCGCCTGCCTCCTGCCCACCCTTGTGGGCCTGTGTAAGGCTCCCCACAGTTAGCCTTGGCACTCCAGGGAGTGGACTTGGAACAGGCTGTGATATCTCTGGCTTTCACTTAGAGGAAAAGTTTGTTCCCAGGATGAGCTAGTCATCACCATTCGCCCAGCAGGCATTCCTTGACTGCCCCTGCTGGGTCTGGAACAGGGAGGAGAGTGCTTTGGCAGCTTAGAGCTGGGGTGAGGCTGGGGTGCTTGAAGTCCATCTTAGGTGTGATGTTTGAGTGCTGCTCTTATTTCACTCAGGTGTTCCCAGTGCTTTTTATGTAGTTTTTTTGGAAGTGGTGGGAATGACTAGTTTGCAGTGGAACAGGTCAGGGGCATGACTGGTCTAGGAGCAGGGTTCCAGAGCTGTGCTTTATTTGGTGTCATGGGTATACCAGGCTCATGGGCTTTGTTCTGTACACACCTTGACTCCGAAGAGTTATAGTGATGCTTGTGGCTCTGCCTGGAGGACATTATGCTGAGTGAGGTAAGTCATACTCAAAGGACACACCTTGTGATTCTGCCGATATGAGGTCCCTGGGGTCCCTAGAGTCGTCACATTCATAGACACAGTTGAATGGTAGGGACTGGAGGGGAGGAGGGAATGGGGAGTGAGTGTTCAATTTGACAATTTCAATTTGGGTAGATGATAAAGTTCTGGAGATGGGTGGAAGATGGTAGCACAGCAATGTGAATGTACTTAATGCTACTGAAGTGTACACTCAAAATGGTTAAGATGTAAATTTTATTTTTTGTTTTTTGTTTTAGTTGGAGTCTCATTCTGTCGCCCAGGCTGGAGTGCAGTGGCACGCTCACGGCCATCACAGCCTCGACCTGCTGGGCTCAGGCGATCCTTCCCCTCAGCCTCCAAGTAGCTGGAACTACAGGCATGTGCTATCACACCCGGCTAATTTTTTGATATACTGTGGAGGTGAGGTCTCACCAAGTTGCCCAGGCTGGTCTTGAGCCTATGGGCTCAGGCAATCCTCTCACCTCGGCATCCCAAAGTTCTGGGATTATAGGCGTGAGCCACCGTGCCTGGCCAATTTTATGTATGTTTTACCACAACAAAAACAAATTCAAGCTTTCTAAATTTAGAAATATCCTGCACCTTTTTGAGAACATGTATTCTGTCCTCCCAGAATTAGCTTAGGGAGAAAGGGACAAAGGTGTTGCAATGGTGGCCTATCTGGTGTTAGATTGTATTTTTGTTTTTTTTTTTAGTTGGAGTCTCACTCTGTTGCCCAGACTGGAGTGCAGTGGCATGCTCACGGCCATCCCAGCATCGAGCTGCTGGGCTCCGGCGATCCTTCCGCCTCAGCCTTCCAAGTAGCAGGGTTTAAAAAAAAGATGCATGTGGTTCTAGAAGGCTCATTGTAACATCATCTTGGGAACGGATTATGGGAGTGCAGAGTTTCCGTTTTTTTTTTTTTTTTTTTTTTTTACAGTCCCTGGAGGGGAGCCCTGGATATAATTTTTGTAGGTTGATGGGATGGTTCTAGGACCCCTGAAGTCTTCAGGGGATTTAGGGAGAGAAGTGTCCAGGCACATCGGAGATCTCTATTCCTATGTGCTGCTTGGGAATTCCAGGTATTTCTCATTTACTGTAGCTGCTTGTCAGTGAATGCTCTTAATATGGCACATTGGCATTTTAAATTTTATTGGTTTGTTTGTATAGAAGGGGAGAGACTAGTTCTTAGATTCTCATTATTAACAAAGAAGTTCTTTCCTCTTTTGTACTTGTGACATTTTCTTCTGTTGTCCTTTCATATTGCGATGTAGCAGGCCTCCCAAATAATAAACATTTAAGCGTTTCAGACACTTCCTAAGGTCTCAGCATCGTCTACATATAGACACTTGATTTGTGGGCATTTTAAATATGGGGGTTGAAGTGCTGTGTGCACTGCCCAGGCAGCTGCTGAGGAGCTAGGGTGGAACCACAAAAAGGAGCATCCAGATAGAAGTTGTGATATTTTGAGGAACAACATTAATCATGATAATGAAAGCAAGGACTGGTTGCTTCTGTTTGAGAGCCTGCCTGGTGCCAGGGCCTGTCGCTATGTCCTCAGGAGGTCTTGGGGCCTGAAGAACCTGCCCAAGGAGGTCTGGACAGGCAGGCTCCCATGGGGGGAGCTGGACCATCAGCTTAACTGTCAGGAGAGCCGGGCTGGGCAGGATGCCTCAGAAGAGACTCACGGACTTTTGGGATAGTTGATGGCATGAAAGGGAGGGCGACCTGGAATGCCAAGGAAGGAGGAGTGTGTGGCAGTAGAGTCCGAGCTCTGCAGACGACAGGGCTCTGGATCCATGGGAGTACTGTAACTGGGATGCTGAGCCTCAGTCATGAGGAAGGAGGAGGGGAATGCACTCTGGGGCGCCACAGGTGCTGGAGTGAGTAGCTCTCAATTCTCCTTGGTAGGCGGAGGTTGGCCCTTTCAGATCCAAGGCCGGTGTGGGCTCTGGAGCCCCCAAACAGCCATGTGAGGGAGTCTTGGTCATTGACTCTGCTCTTTGAAAGCTCTGGGCTCACCCTAGGGGCTGTGCCCATTGCAGTGGCCTTGCACATCTTCTTGTGGCTTCTTTCTGGTGTTGACTTGCTGTTCTAATGAAGGACAGAGTTTATATTTATATCATTATGTTTTTACCTCAAGCCTGTGGAGGAAGCCTTGTGGCTGGGTACTGACAGTGCACAGAGATGCCCATTTAGCTGTCTCTTCCTCTGTGCCTTGTTGCGTGTTGGATGAAGAGATGAGCCAGACAGTAGTGGGAAACTGCCAGGGGAGGAGGGGTGGGATTGACTGCTAGGGGTGGGAGAGACCCACCTCATCAACAAGGGTACCTGCATAATCAACGTTTGTATATCTAACCCTGAATTTTATCCCACATCTTTATAATTTAAAAAACAAGGAAAATGAAGAAAAGAAAAGATGAGCCAGAGCCCTTTCTCCAAGGGTCTGGTGGCCTTTGGGAAGGAACCTAGTGGGATACTTGTTGGCAAAAGGCAAGTTTCAGTGTGGATGTCTATGCGCTGGAAGAGGCGGTGGGGAGGGACTGATTGGAGAGAGCTTGCCTGGCAAACTTGAACCTGAAGGATGGGTGGGAGGAAAGGCTCTCCTGGACAAGAGAAGAACATGTGCAAAGGCTCAGTGCTGGAGGCAGACAGGCGTAGTGGGTCTGAGGAACCAAGAGAAGGTAGCTTCGTGGCTGGAGCTTGGCGTACGGAGAGTGTGTGCTTGTGTACATGTGCGTAGCGAACCCGGGGCTGAAATGGGCAGAGCCTTGGGGGCTACAGTGAGATGCTTTGAGCCTTTGTGGGGGAACCTGAGGGCATTAGGAATGGCCATGTTTGCTCAGTGTGGTGAGTGGAAGATCTGTCTCTCAGTGAGGCTGTGGGGATACAGGTGGTGTAGACCAGGGGCCTCAAGGGCATGTAACTGGATGTCGCCCTAGTGGGTGTCTCAGCTTGAGAATGGCGATGGGAACTCTGTGGCTCCTGGTGCCTGATCTGGTTGCCAAGGACATGCTTATGCAGCCATCCTCGCCATCAACCCCTTGGTCCTCTGGGGCTGCTTCTCCTCGACTCCAGTTGCCAAGTCATATTCTTCCCCACTCCGTGGGGACATGGGGTTAATGAGGCTCCATGCTTTGGGGCAAGCAGGTACTGCTCATGTCCTCTGGGTCCGACCTTAGTACCGCTTCAGTGTACCTGTCCCCTGCTGCCTTGTCAGTGGTGTGCTACTATACCAGGGTCACCTCTGCTCCTTTACTGAGTCATTCATCAGAGGCAGATTCCTCCTAATTATCCTGCAATACTTGGATAGTATTTTGGGTTTTGGGCCTTACTGTCTCTGTTGCCATTGCCCGGCTCTGCTGCTATAGATGGAAACATGCGTGACTGTGTCCCAGGAAAACTTTAGTTATCAGGATAGGAGGCAGGCAGTAGTGTGCTGGCCCCCAGATTAGGAAATTGAATCTGTGGCCCAAGCTAATCCTTCTTCAGCGTGCAGGCACACATTGGAACAGCATGACTCTGGGTGGAGATGCTCCGCTGTCACCCTGCCTCAGTTTTTCTCTGTCTGAGAGAGCTAGGGAGTTCTCCTCCTGACAGTTTGGTAGCAGAGAGGGTCTGGGTATCCCCTGCTCAGTTTGTGCAGGACTAGTGGATGGAGAGTGGTGGGAGAAGTGAATAGTATTGTTGGGTGTCATCTTAGATGTTATTGGGCCTAATGTCATGTTCCTAGGACTGGATTGGCACCAAGATGGTAAATATCTGGGTGCAAACCTAGTTGAAAAATTTTAGAAACAGCACAGGTATTTGGTGAGTGCAGATGGTAGAAACGGGGGTGTGCAGCGACTTCTGTAGGGTTGGGCCAGTGGAACGGACAGCAGGACCTCCTGGGGTGTCTCATAGAGGCCAGGTTTCCCTGTCAGGTATTTGATGGCCTAGGCACACACACACACTGCCCTCCCAGTGTCTCCACAGAAATGGAGCTCCCTGACAATGGCCAGTGTCTAGCCATGCCTTCCTCCCTTAGGTTAAAAGGGAGCTGACCTTGGTTGCCTGAGCTCCAGAGGATAAAATGACAACAAAGGGCTCCTGTTGCCCCAGAGTGCAGTGCTTGATTTTGTGTAAATCACTATGGCTTCCTTCTACCAAGTATGATCTTCCCTCAGATTGGGAAGTGGTGTTTGAGTGGGCTGTGGGGTAGGGATGTGTGTTTGTGTGTAAGTGGAGTACCCAGGTGCAGGGTCAAAGCCAAACCATAATGATTTATCAAGGGAATGGAAGAGTCTCTTATGAGTTGGTAATTGTGTACTTAAGGGTTACTTGATACTGTTTTAAATGTATAGGTTGGAAATAAAAACAATAAAAGCTCTCTAAACCCAGCCAATGCAGGGTAGATGGCAAAACAGTTCAAATGGTAGATTGGTGAAAAGTGATTACAGTTTATTTTAAAGAAATGCTCTAGTTCTGGTGATGACTAAGTGGTCTCCGCCTGGTCTGGGCTCCTTTGTGACTTTCACATTGATTGTGCTGAGGATCTGCTGCTGTGGGCTCCTCAGAGTGGTTCCTTCTCCTTTAGTGTTCAACCATCCCTGCTCGTTCACTCAGTAAATATTTATTGAGCACGAGTTACGTGTTCTAGGTGCTTGAAGTAAAATTAGGCATCAGGCAGACACCCCTGCTGCCCTTGTGGCATTGACATTGTTGCTGGGTGAGATAGTTACTAGACTGACAACAACCGTGGCTGTGTTGTACAGAGTGCAGGAGGGACTGTGTAAGAAGAGAAGCAGGGTAGGGGACAGTGAGGGCAGGGTGGGTCTCTTTGAGGGGGACATTTGAGTAAAGATGGGGGATACACGATACACAAAGGGGTCAGCCATCTGCAGGGAGAGTGATGAGGCAAAGGAAGCAGCTCGTGCAGATGCTCTGGCAATTAGATTCCAAGAAATTCTGAGCTGAATATGGGCTGGATGTTTGTTGGCATTAAGGGATTAATAAGTTTTTTTTTTTTTTTTGGTTTTTTTTTTTTTGAGTTGGAGTCTCACTCAGTTGCCCAGACTGGAGTGCAGTGGCCACTCCTGGCCACCGCAGCCTCGACCTGCTGGACTCCGGCGATCCTTTCACCTCAGCCTTCCAAGTAGCTGGAACTACAGGCGCACGCTACCACACCCGGCTAATTTTTTGATTTATTGTAGAGATAAGCTCTCTCCAAGTTGCCCAGGCAGGTCTCAAACCCGCGGGCTCAGGCAATCCACTCACCTCGGCCTCCCAAAGTGCGGGATTACAGGCTGAGCCACCGAGCCCGGCCGGGAATTAAGTTTTTAGGTGTGACAGTTATTTTTTTAAAGGTCATTTTCAATTTGGGATGTAGATTTAAGAATTGTTGAAATGACAGCTGAACATAGTGACACAGCCTATAATCCCAGTGCTTTGAGAGGCTGAGTCAGGAGGATTGCTTGAGGCCAGGGGGTTTGAGGTTACAGTGAGCTGTTACTGCTGCACTGCACTCCAGCCTGGGTGATAGTGTGAGACCCTGTCTCTTAAAAAAAAAAAAAAAAAGACATAGTAGGTGGGATTTTGTCTAAAACATAAAAAGGCCTGAAAGTAGGAGGGTTCTAGGTGTATTGGAGGAATGGTCAAGAGGTCAGTGTGGCAGAAAGGGAGTGAGTGGGAAGTGAGTGGGTGGAAGTTGGGGATGGGGTGAGTGGGCAGGTGCTCCATGAGCCTCCTGGAGAGGATGGGGCTTCGCTCTGAGTGAGCTTCGAGTCAAAGAGTGAAAGCAGGGAGTCCAGTGTGGCCCTTGGAGGTGTGAGGAGGGGCTGGACTTTATTTTATTTTATTTTATTTATTTATTTTTTGAGTTGGAGTCTCACTCTGTTGCCCAGACTAGAGTGCAGTGGCTCCTGGCCACTGCAGCCTCAAGCTGCTGGGCTCTGGCAATCCTTCTGTCTCAGCCTTCCAAGTAGCTGGAACTACAGGCGCGTGCTACCACGCCTGGTTGGTTTTTGATTTATTGTAGAGATGAGGTCTCGCCAAGTTGCCCAGGCGGGTCTCGAACCCGCGGGCTCAGGCAATTCACTCACCTCGGCCTCCTAAAGCATGGGATTACAGACTGAGCCACCAAGTCCGGCTTATTTTATTTTTATTATAAAGATGTGGGGTACAATTCAGGATTAGGTACACAAATGTTGATTATGCAGGTACCCTTGTTGATGAGGTATGTCTCTTCCTCCCCTAGCAGTTTCCCTCAACTGCCAAACAACACCCCCACCCCTGGGTTTTTCTTTTTTGTGTGTGTGTTGGAATCTCACTCTGTCGCTCAGGCTGGAGTGCAGTGACACACTCGCAGCCACTGCAACCTCGACTTGCTAGGCTCAGGTGATCCTTGTGCCTCAGCCTTCCACATAGCTGGAACTATAGGCATGCGCCACCATACCTGGCTAATTTTTCGATTTATTGTAGAATCAAGGTCTCGCCATGTTGCCCAGGCTGTTCTCGAACCCGCGGGCTCAGGCCATCCTCTTGCCTCCACCTCCCAAAGTGCTGGGATTATAGGCGTGAGCCTCTGCACCTGGCCAATTGTTTAAAATTTATTGTAGAGATGAGGTCTCGCCAAGTTGCCCAGGCTGGTCTCAAACCCGTGGGCTCAGGCAATCCTTTCATCTCGGCCTCCCAAAGTGTTGGAATTATAGGCGTGAGCCACTGTGCCCAGCCTGGGGCTGAACATTAGTAGGTTTCCCGTCCACCTGAGAGGGCCGTCCACCCGAGAGGGCCACGTTCCACCTTTTCATCTGCGCATCCACAGGGATGGATTTGCCTTGAGTTGGACTGTGGCTGGGTAGAGTGGGAAAGTGTGAGGTTGCCGTGAGACTCTTTGCCTGTGGCACTGTACTTCATGTACCATGCATGTTACGATTCGACCTTCCTCCATGCAGCTACTCCTCCAGGAAGATGTTGTCTTGCTTGTCTTGTAGTTGCGAGAGCAGGGTGTTTGGATCTTTGTTGAATGTCAGTTTAACCACATGTGTGTGGATCTTTTCTGTTTGTAGGTGTACTTGTGTGTCTTTGTATTCATGTTACATTGTCTTCGTTACTGTGGCTTCGTGGTAAGTCTTGAAATTAGGTAGGACAGATCCTCCAAATTTGTTCCTGATTTTCAATGTTGTTTTAGCTAATCTAAGTCCTTTGCATTTCCATATTAATTTTAGAACTTGCTTGTCATTTCTCTTTTTTTTTTTTTTGAGTTAAGGTGTCACTCTGTCACCCAGGCTGGAGTGTAGTGGCATGATTACGGCCCACCGCAACCTCAAACTCCTAGGTGCAAGTGAGTCTCCCTCCTCAGCCTCCTGTGTGCCTGGGACTATAGGCACATGCCACCACACCTGCCTTCAGCTTGTTGTTTCTACAAAAACTGCTGCTGGGAATTTCTGCTTCTGATTACATTGTATCTGTAGACTAATTTGAGAGAGAATTGATAACTTCTGACATGTGAACAAGGCATATCTCTTCATTGATTTTGGTTTTCTTTTACTTTTCTTATCAATTTTTATTGTAGTTTCTTTACCCTTAAGTATTTCATGTTTTTTATGCTAATGCAGATTTTTTTTAAAGGTTTGGGGTTCTGGTTGTTTGTTGCTAGTGTATAGAAACACAGCTGACTTTTATTTTATTTATTTATTTAGTTAGTTTTTTGAGTTGGAGTCTCACTCTGTCGCCCAGGCTGGAGTGCAGTGGCATACTCTCGGCCACCGCAGCCTCATACTGATGGGCTCAGGTAATCCTTCTGCCTCAACCTTTCAAGTAGCTGTAATTACAGGCATGTGCCACCATGTCCGGCTAATTTAAAAAAAAATTTATTGTAGAGATAAGGTCTCTACAGGTTGCCCAGGCTGGTCTTGAACCTGCAGGCTCAGGCAATCCTCTCATCTTGTCCTCCCAAAGCGCTGGGATTATAGGCATGAGCCACCGCGCCTGGCCTCACAGCTGACTTTTTTATTGACTTTGGTCCTGCCCCAGAGCAGCACGGGGCGCCTGCTTCTGAGGCTTCTCACCTCCAGGGCAGGAGGCCTTAGCTTGACAGATATGAAAGAATTAAGAGGGCAGCAGATGCTCTTGCTTTTGTTCTGCTTATTGTGCCCTTTATAACGTATCTTTCCTTTAATAGATCTACCTTTCTTAATTAAAAAAAAAAAAAGAATGAAGATTAGCACCACCCATTGGGTTTCCCAGCCTGAACGGGGCCAAAAAGAGTGGCCTGGCAGTGGCCTGAGCCAGCCCTGGGCTTCATTTAGGAGGGTGGCGTGCATTCCTTGGTGTCCAAAGGTCTTTCCATAGAGTTCACTGATACTGGTTCCCATCCTTATTTTGCAAGTTCTCCTGTGGGAGTGTTTCTTGCCGTCCATGGGCTGTGAATTGCTGTGAACCCAGTTTAAAAATAAAGGTTTCATATCAGAGCAAGCTCCTGGTAGTCATGTGGGTGCAAAGAATGACAACAGAGGTGATGTTGACACTATTTGACAAGCTACGACTGACAGAACTGCCTAGTAGTCTGGGATTTGGCTGGTTGCTAGGTTCAGTCTTTGGCCTGCAGCCCTGGACACCTGACGTCACAAACCAGAAGTGGGAAGTCCTAGGCCATTCTGTGACCTTGGGAGAATTTCTGAACATTCCTGAGCTTTAGTTTTCTTGTCAGTAAAGCAGGCATCCCCCTCTTCCCTGGACGTTATACCCCTGGGGTTGGAGGTGAATATGCCCTTTTCCCAGGCATACTGCACCCTCATCTTTCTCGAGGGCAAACTTAGCACTGCCTGGAACGGTGGGTGGTTGGTTTCCCTGCGGTCCATGCCAGAGAACATTGTGGCGAAGAGTTCACTTTTGGAGAGCAAGCCCTGGGTGTGCTCTGTGACCCTGAGCAAGGTCCTAATATCAGGCACATCAGATTCCTTAGCTGTAAAGTGGGCACGATCCAGGAATCTGTTGCCTCTGAGGTTGTCTTGGTGCTGTTTGAGCACAGTACCTGGAACACGCAACTAACTGAGCACCTGTTAAATGCTAGGTGTTACTATTTTTGTATGTGTGTGTGTTTTTTTTCTTTTGAGTTGCGGTCTTACTCTGTTGCCTAGGCTAGAATGCACTGGCATCATCATGGCCCACTGCAGCTTTGAAGTCCTGAGCTCAACCAGGTGCAGTGGCTCATGCTTGTAATCTCTTTGAGAGGCGGAGATGAGAGGATTGCCTGAGCCCATGGGTTCGAGACTAGCCTGGGCAACATGGTGAGACCTTGTCTCTACAATAAATCAAAAAATTAGCTGGTTGTGGTGGTGCATGCCTGTAGTTCCAGCTACTTGGAATACTGAAGCAGAAGGATCACCTGAGCCCAGCAGATCGAGGCTGCGATGGCTATGAGCATGCCACTGCACTCTAGCCTGGGCGACAGAGTGAGACTTCAACTCAAAATTTAAAAAAAAAGAAAGAAATCCTGGGCTCAAGCAATCCTTCCGCCTTGGCCTCCTGAGTAGATCAGGGCTATAGGTGTGTGCCACCATGCCTGGCTAATATTTTTTTTTTTTTTTTGAGTTGGAGTCTCACTATGTCGCCCAGGCTGGAGTGCAGTGGCCACTCCCGGCCACCGCAGCCTCGACCTGCTGGGCTCCGGCCATCCTTCCGCCTCAGCCTTCCAAGTAGCTGGAATTACAGGTGCACGCTACCACGCCCGGCTAATTTTTTTTATTTATTGTAGAGATGAGGTCTCGCTTGCCCAGGCGGGTCTTGAACCCGTGGGCTCAGGCAATCCACTCACCTCAGCCTCCCAAGGCGCGGGATTACAGGCTGAGCCACCGAGCCCAGCCTAATTTTTTGATTTATTATAGAGGCAGGGTCTTGCCAAGTTGTCCAGGCTGGTCTTGAACCCCTGGGCTCAGGCAATCCTCTTGCCTCCACTTCTCAAAGTGATGGGATTACAGACGTGAGCCATTGTGCCCAACTCCTGTTTTGTTTTGTTTTTTTGAGTTGGAGTCTTACTCCGTCACCCAGGCTGGAGCAGTGGCATGTTCATGGCCACCCCAGCATCGACCTGCTGGGCTCTGGTGACCCTTCTGCCTCAGCCTTCCAGGTAACCAGAACTACAGGCGTGCACTACCACTCCTGGCTAATTTTTTATTTATTGTAGAGACGAGGTCTTGCCAAATTTCCCGGGCTGGTCTCAAACCTGTGGGCTCAGGCAGCCTACTCGCTTTGGCCTCCCAAAGTGCTGGTATTACAGGTTGAGCCACCGAGCCTGGCCTATTTCTGTTTTTAATATCATTACTATTACAATAAAAACCTTGATCCGTTTATCTGTGCTCAGTTTATGAAAGATAAAAATAATTTTATGTCTTCATGTGGCTCTTCACTACCTTTATATCACCATCTATATTGGTGAAGATGATGTCTGGAATGCTGGCATTTATTGGTTAGCACTTGTATTGGTTCATACTTAAGAGATTGGTAGAAATTTATTTCCTCCACTTGTCCTTGTTGTGGAAGGTAGCAGAATTGAAGCCCTGGTGGAAGTGTAAAATTTTGTTATGTAATTCCAGGGGTTGGAGACATTTAAAATTGCCAGTATGTCCAGAAACCTTGGAAACTTAGTGTTTCTTTTTGTCTTTCACTTTAGGTTGGTCAGCACATTGTCGCAAGGTGCCTTTTGATGTCACTGTAAACATGGCCGACTGGTAGGACCAGACTCTGTACCCCAAAGCCAGGTGAGTGTTTGGGGTCTGCTGTCTGTGGAATGAAGACTCCGATGTGTCCAGTGGGCGTTTCAGCTCCTGGGATGCTTTAAACCAAATGCTATTTTGGAAGCCAACAGCCGCCTTCCTAGAGAAGATAGGGAGGTAGGTCCCTAGGGAATGCACGCCATGCCATCTCTGTGGGGCTGCTTTGGCCCTTCCCTTTGAGTTTGGGGTAAAGAAATCATCATCATTGGTCGCTCATTTGAAAAGGCCAGGCCTAAATAGGATGAACTCATTCTCAGTGAGGATGGGGTACAGGATAATCCTGGCTGAGTAGCCTTTGTCTTCTGGCCATTCTCATGATTTCCCAACAGTGACTGACATGGTTAGAGTATTTCCTTAATCACTGCACTGGTGTTTGGGGCTGGTTGCCCTTATCTGAACTGGGCCACTGTGCATAGAGCCCTTAAGTGGAGACTCTGTCAAGGGCTGTCTGAACCGGACAGTGTATTGCCTAACACCTGTATGGGATTTTCACTGTTACCACTGGGCTGGTCAGTGACATTTTGGCACTGGGTTACCTACCTGGAGAAGAACATAGAACTGAGAGATGTCTTAGAATTTGGAGGCAGGTGAGAGACCTCCTGGGTGAGGTGTTTCCTTTTATAGACGAGGACACTTGTGGCCTAGAGTTGGCTGGGTAACTTTCCGAGGGGTTCATTTCCCATCTAACAAGGTCTTGCCAGTTGCACAGTTTGAGATTTGGCCACTCTGACTTGCCGGCTGTGCTGAGTGTGGTACGTGGTAAGTGTTGGGGTCAATTTTGTGAGACTTAAGCTCTTACCTACCTATGGCAAGAAAATATGGGCCATGGTCAAATGATTCTGGTATCAGGAAAGCATTTTCAGAATGTTCTCCTAACAAAACCAAACTTTCCTTGTGCTTAAACAATTTTTTTTTAGTGATTAAGATATAATTTGCATACCACATAATTCATCCATTTCAAGTGTACAATCCAGTGGTTTTTTTGTGTATGTGTTCAAAAGTTGGGTTACTATCACCACCATTTAATTCCAGAACATTTTCATCACTGCAACAGGAGGACACACCATACCCATTAGCAGTCGCTCTTCATTTTCCCTTTGCTTACCCCTTGACGACCACTAATCTGCTTTCTGTGTCTGTGAGTTTGCCTATTCTGGACATTTCTCATAAATGGACTCCTATACTATGTGGCCTTTTGTGTCTGGCTTCTTTCACTCTGCATAACATTTTTGAGGTTCATTTGTGTTGTAGTCTGTATTAGTACTTCATTCCTTTTTATGGCTGAGAAATACTCCATTGTATGGATATGCTACATTTTGTTTATCCATTCATTCATCGATGGGCATTCGGATTTTTTCTACTTTTTGGTTATTGTGAAGAGTACTGCTTTGAACAGTCACATGTAAGTTGTTTGAATACCTATATTCCATTATTTTAGGTATATACCTAGGAGTGCAATTGCTGGATCACATGATAACTTTGTTTTTTATTTTTTTTTATTTTTAAAGTTTTTTTTTTTTTTTCCCAATATTTTTTATTATGATATTGTGGAGTACAGTTAAGGGTTAGGTATGCAAATATGCTTCGTTCAGGTACCCTTGTTGATAAGAGGTGTCTCCCTGACCTTTGTGTTAAACTTTCTTCAGGAACCACCAGACTGTTATCCATGGTGCGTGTGCCATTTTACGTTTTTCCAACCCTGTTCAGAGCTTGCAGAGCTCTTTGGAGACAGGGTTGGACTCAAAGTCTGTACCAGTTTCCTAGAAGTGAGGATTGTCAGTGTTAACAATGCCCATTACCTGGTGCTAGTGCCAGTGTGCTGTCACTACCATTTGTGGGTGTTAGGTATTACAGAGACAAGAGAGGAGGACCCAGTGTCTCAGAGTCCCTGAAACTATGCAACTCTCATGGTGTTTGTATCTTTGTTTTTTTTTTTTTTGTTTTTTTTTGTTTTGAGTTGGAGTCTCACTCTGTTGCCCAGACTGGAGTGCAGTGGCCGCTCCCGGCCACCCCAGCCTCGACCTGCCTGGGCTCCGGCGATCCTTCCGCTCAGCCTTCCAAGTAGCCAGAATTACAGGCACGCGCTATCACGCCCGGCTGATTTTTGATTTATTGTAGAGATGAGGTCTCACCAAGTTGTCCAGGCGGTTCTTGAACCTGCGGGCTCAGGCAATCCACTCACCTCAGCCTCCCCAAGCGCGGGATTACAGGCTGAACCACCGAGCCCGGCTTGTTTTTGTTTTTTATTAAGAGATAGGGTCCCGCTTTGTTACCAGGCTGGAGTACAGTGGCCCAATCATAACTCACTGCAACCTCAACCTACTGGGCTCATGTGGGCCTTCTGCCTCAATCTTCTGAGTAGCTGGAAGGACAGGCGTGAGCCATAGTGCCTGACTTGAGTTTCCTTTGTTGAAGGGAAACACCTTCAGGCCAAAGGAATGGGCATTGTTGGGGGGGTGGGGGCTGACTTTGGGTTTTCCCAGGCCCAGGCTGCCTCTGTCTGTCCCTTTCTTTTCTTCTTTTTTTTCTTTTTTTGAGTTGAAGTCTCACTCTGTTGCCCAGGCTGGAGTGCAGTGGTACACTCATGGCCACTGCAACCTCAACCTACTGGGCTCAGGTGATCCTACACCTCAGCCTTCCAAGAAGCTGGAACTACAAGCATGCTCCACGATGCCTGGTTAATTTTTTCAAAATTTATTGTAGAGATGAGGTCTCACCAAGTTGCCCAGGCTGGTCTTGAACCTGTGGGCTTAGGCAGTCTTCTCACCTCAGCCTCCCAAAGTGCCGGAATTATATGCATGAGCCATAGCGCTCTGCCTGCTTGGCTCTTTCTTAACTCAGAAGCATGTGCTCTGAGCAGTAGGTACTTGTTCATTGAATGAATGGAGTAAACGTCCCTCTTCCCAGTCACTGGCCCTCAGGGCAGACACAGCCATGGTATGACAAGCAGTCAGTGTGGGATCTTAGAAGGGAATTTCCAGAGACCATCCCAGGTTTTCCTTTGGGCCCATCCTCTCCCCACCCAGTGCGCAAAGGGACTTAATGGGAAAGGACAGTCTGAACGGTCATGGCACATGATGCTTGGTGGTCAAACAGGCAAAAACCACCCTTAGTAATTATCTCTTCAAGATTATAAAGATGTTGTTTCATGCACCTTTTGTTCTTAGGTATAAGTTAGCTCAGCATGTTGATTGTCTTTAGGTTTTCTCCACAGATGCAAGTTTGGTGTACTCTTGGGTGTGTCCTGATCAGCATTAGCCCACACTTGCTTTCAGTTGAAGCAGTGGCCTGTGGTCACCTGGAGTTACCCTATTACTGCCATCTAGGACCCAGTGGGTACAGAGGAGGAAACAGGGCTAGAGGAGGGCAGGCTCAGGTGTGCCCAGCAGCTCCCTCCCATTCCCAGGGCACACAAACAATTCACTTGCAGCATCTTCTTGCGTGTTCTTGTGCACACAAGCCAGTCTCTCTGCTCAGGTTCATGAACTTGGTATCTGCCCTTGAATTTTGCCTGTTGAGTCTCTTTCATTCAGCAGGTACATACTGCTCATTTGCTGGTGTTAAGGATAAACAATGGGTGTGACTATTGAGAAACAGATGCTTCGTAAAAGAAGTAATGCAAATGACCCCTGGCTGAAGTATGAATGATGCTCAGGCTTTCTGACATAAGAATCCTGCACGTTGAAGCATCACAAGACATTTCTGACCTTTTGGTGGCAAACACCCAGAGTGGATGCAATTCTAGTGGTGGGAATCAGGCACTGCTGTGTTAGTTGCTTTTGAGATTCACAACTCCTTAGAGGGGGATTTGCAATATCTAGCAAAACTACGTATGTGTTTATCTTTTGCCTCCAGCATGTCCACCTCTAGAAATGTATCCCAGAGATAATCAAAAATAAGGAAGGATTGGGCATGATGGCTCATGCCTGTAATCCAAGCACTTTGGGAGACTGAGGCATGAGAATCAGTTGAACCCAGGAATTCAAGACCAGCCTGAGTAATAAAGTGAGACCTCATTTCTACAAAAAATTAAACAGTTAGCTGGCTGGGTGTGGTGGTGCTTCCCTGTAGTCCCAGCTACTCGGGAAGCTGAGGTGAGTGGATTGACTGAGTCCAGGAGGTTGAGGCTGTGGTGAGCCATGATTGTGCCACTAAACTCCAGACTGGGTGACAGAGTGTAACCCTGTCGCAATTTAAAAAAAACAAAATTAAACAAAAAATTAGGATTACATTTATAACAATTCTCAGAAATAGCAAAGCTGAGAATGACTTTGATGTGGGTCAGTCAGGGCTGGTGACTGATGGGAGTGGGTTCTGAGTAAAGGGAGGAAGGAGGGAGATTTTCATGCATAGTGGTGACACGATTTCTAGGTGAAATGAGCAGTGGGAAAAAAGGATAAGGTGAAGGATGAAGAGATGCAGCATGCAGCCTGTTTATAAGGAATGGTAGGGGGATGTGGACATACATGGTTTTGCCCATATTTTATTTTCATAAACCATAAAGGAACCACATGGTACCTTCTGGAGGAGGTTCAGAAGGGGGCACTGTGATTCTGGGAGACTTCAAGTGTTCCTTTCTTTGTAGCAACGTATGCGTGTTGTACATAATTATAAAACTAAAATATGCTAAGTGATGTGTGTAGGGGGTGGGAATCCCTAAAGATCGAAGACAGAATGAAATATATTAATCTAGGTGCATGTCTTTTGTGACTTGAGTTAGCCTCTGAGAGAGGATTTATTTCTCATGAAATGACAATTTTACTGTAAATGTTTTGGTGAGCTGCACCATAAGGGCAAACATATTTCCAAAAATCTTATGATGTCTTTGGGAATCATAGTTTTGGTTTCAATATTTCTGTTGTATATTGGAGGAGAAAACAAGTAATTAATGATTTAAAGAACCACAAAATTCAGGTTTTGGTTATTACTAATAAAGCTGCCATAAATATTCTTTTACCAAAAAATAAAGTCCCACAAATTTTAGCACAAAAGAATAATGTAAATATAAAACCAGAGTACTTAAGTGGCTCTTTTTAATTTTCAATCTGCACTGGGAATGTGGTGATTGTGTAAGTTACTACATGAGATGTGTCAGAAGGGCCTACCCGGGCCCTGCTGGCCAAGGGTGGGACAGGTGAGTGTGAACATGACAGGTGCCCTGAAAGAGATGTGTAAAAAGTCCAAAGTTCATGCTGGTGCTCAGTGGAAAAAGAAGAAACTCCCTAGTCTCCTTTGGCAGGTGTTAGGGAACCAGCTTATTTTGAAGATCGATAGAGCAAAAGGAGCAAGCATTTCTCCTGCCTCTTCTCTGTGGAATGGATGTTCTAGGAACCAGGCAGGGGATGAAGGCAAGATCTCCTTATAGGCTGGCGCTTGCCACAGGACTTTCTGGAATGATGGGGATATTCTGTACACCTACTGCCCTGTGTGGCACCTGGAATAGTGGGGCCAAGGAAGTCAGTTTAATATTACTTTTTTTTTTAGTTGGAGTCTCCCTCTGTTGCCCAGACTGGAGTGCAGTGGCATGCTCCTGGCCACCGCAGCCTCGACCTGCTGGGCTCTGGTGACCCTTCCGCCTCGGCCTTCCAAGTAGCCAGAACTATAGACGCGTGCTACCACGCCCGGCTAATTTTTTAATTATTGTAGAGAAGATATCTCGCCAAGTTGCCCAGGTGGGTCTCGAACCTGTGGGCTCAGGCAGTTCACTCACCTCGGCTTCCCAAAATTATTTATTTATTTTTTTGAGACAAGGTCTCATTCTGTCATCCAGGCTAATAATTTAGTGGCATGATCACGGCTCATAACAGCTTTAAACTCTTGGGCTCAAGTGATCCTCTTGCTTCAGCCTCCTGAGGTGTATGCCACCATACCTGGCTAATTTTTATATTTTTTGTAGAGACAAGGTTTTGGTCTGTTGCCCAGGCTGGTCTTGAGCTCCTGACTTCAAGCAATCCTTCCACCTCAGTCTCCCAGAGTGCTGGAATTACAGGTGTGAGCTACCACACCTGGCAAAATTTAATATTATTATTATCATCATTATTTAAAAAAAAATTTTGGGTCAGTGGCTCCCTCTGTTGCCCAGGCTGGAGTGCAGTGACATGATCATAGCTCATCACAGCCTCCAGCTCCTGCGCTCATGGGATCATCCTGCATCGGCCTCAGAGAGTAGCTGGAACTACAGGTGTGTGCCCCCCACATGGCTAATTTTAATTTTTTGTAGAGATGAGGTCTCGCTATGTTGCCCAGGCTAATCTCAAACTCCTGGGCTCAAGTAGTCTTCCTGCCTCCTCCTCCCAAAATTCTGGGATTATAGGCAAGACCCAGCCTAATATTATTGAATTCTAGTCTATTTAAATAGCCAGGAGTGGCAGTGAACAGCACAGCTACTGATATATTCTAGAATATGAAATTAATATGAAATGATAGAATTGTAAATTTATGATTTTGCAGACACCTCAAGGTATTGGGGGATCCAGACAGTGATCCCTTGTGATTACTAGGGCTCAAGGAGGGCATCATGTGCTTCCTAAGGGACATGAGCTCGTCTTACCTTAAGGTCTAGTTTATGAGAAATCAGGGCATGCTGAGCTACACCACAGGGATGCCATTTGCAAAACCCAACTGGAGGAACCAGGACAAATGACCTGATTTTTTTTTTGACCATGTGACTGCAAGTAAGGAGACCAGCAGATTCCAACCAAGTATGACTCCAGCCAGGTTTGAGGGATGGCTGTTAATTGTTGAAGGTAGTATCATGTTGTGGTCCTGTTTGTCACATAGGGATAAATACTGAATGCTTCATTCGTAGATGCATATGTTATGGAATTTCCTTCACAAAAACCAGTGAAGGGGGTACGAGGAAGGAGCAGCATGTGGAAAACATGACATTGGTCCCCGATGGCTGTAGACATGGTTGGTGAGCACGTGTGGTTAGTCACACCACTCTCTCTACTTATGTGGGTTTGTTTGAAATTTTCTGTAATAAAAAGTGTTAAAATTGGGTTTGACTTAGAGCTTCCCTCAAGGAGCTTTATGACTTGGATCATCTAGGGCAGGGAAAATGGCAGTTTGCAAAAGTTGGGTTATAGGCTGCCAGTGGGGAGTTTAAATTGAAAACCTGGAGAACAGATCCTGGGCAACATAGTGAGTCCCCATCTCTACAAAAAATTTAAAAAATTAGCTGGGTGTGGTGGAGTGTGCCCGTGGTTCGAACTACTTGGGAAGCTGAGACAAGAGGATTGCTTGAGGCTAATATTAGGGGGTCTAGGCTGCAGTGAGCTGTGATTGCAGTGCTGCACTCCAGCCTTGGCAGGAGTAAGACTGTCTCTTAAAAAACAAACAGGTAAGACACAGTGGCTCATGCCTGTAATCCCAGTATTTTGGGAGTAGAGGTGAGAGGATTGCCTGAGCCCAGGGGTTTGAGACCAGCCTGGGCAACTTGGTGAGACCTCGTTTCTACAGTAAATCAAAAAATTAGCGGGTGTGGTGATGCGTGCCTATAGTTCCAGCCATTTGAGAGGCTGAGGCAGAAGGATCCTCTGAGCCCAGCAGGTTGAGGTGGACAGAGTGAGACCCTGACTCAAAAAACAAACAAACAAACAAAAAAACCGGAACAAACAAGCAATTCTTCCTTCCTTCCCCATTGGTATTGTATCCACAGCAGTCGTAGCCAGTAAAGAGTGTAAAGTAGGTGGTTAACTGATCTCCCGCATGACTTTGTTTCATGAACTGCAGTGCTTAGACATGATCTAGGAATCCAGCTAACAGCGTGGGAGGAACCTTAGCCCCACCTCTCGAGCCTGAGCTGTGTTCGCTCTCCCTTCACCCCCAATCATGTTCTCTCAGGAGTTCCTGGGGCTGACCCAGGTGAGTCAAACCAGGACTGACAGGACTGACTAGAACTGCGGGATGGGGAGTGATTGCTAATGGATGAGGATCTCTGTTGGGGGGTGATGAAAATATTCTGGAATTAGAATAGTTGCACAATATTGTGAATGGACTAATTGCCACGAAACTGCACATTTTTGAATGGTGAACATGGTGAATTTCATATTATATGGACTAATTCCTAGTCAGTCCTGGTCCCTGGTAGAAACTTAAGGCATTTGGATGAATGAATGAAACAGCGAGGTTGAGGCCTATGACATCTCCCAGTAGCATGTCATTTAAAACCACAGCGTGTTTTGTTTTGGTTTTAAGCAGTGTGCAACCTGTGTGAAGGACTGGCTTAAATGGTGCTCTGCTGCTGGTGCCCCGTGTGACCCTAGCTCTCTGAGACTACCCTCTCTTTCTACCTTGGCTCCTCCTTGGTGAATTGTGTGTCCCATATGTTTACACTCCCAGGCACTGGCTTCTTTGCTGTGAGAAGGTTCTGAATTCCCATCTATATGGTGGGCTTGCTGCAGTCTCCTGGATCACTGTGAAACTGGTTGATGGTGGATGGAGAGGCTACTCTTTGGGTTTGAGGTCCTGTGGCACAAAAGGAGCGTCTTTCCTATAAAATCCAGTTTAAAATGTGCTGTTGGGATCAGAGTAAACCTGCTTTTGCCTTTTAGTAGTATAAGTAGTTCTAGAGGGTTTTGTGGCTCCTGTATGAGTGTTTGTGTCTCCCTCACCTCCTAAAAAAACCAAATAAAATGCATGTAATATAAAATTGACAATTTTTTACCATTTAAAAATGTGCAGTTTAGTGGCATTTAGTCCATTCACAATATTGTGCAACTATTCTAATTCCAGAACATTTTCATCACCCCCAACAGAGATCCACATCCATTAGTAATCACTCCCCGTCCTGCAGTTCTACTCCCCCAACCCAGGCAACCGTGAATCTGCTTTCTGCCTCTGGATTTGTCTCTTCTGTGCATTTCATGTAAATGGGATCATACAACATGTCGCCTTTTGTGTCTGACTTCTTTCACTTAGTATGATGTTTTCAAGGTCCGTCCACATATCAGAACTTCATTCCCTTTTATGGCTGAATATATTCTGTTGAATGACTAGACCACATTTTGTTTATATATTCATCCATTGTTGGACATTTGGCTTGTTTCTACTTTTTGGCTGTTGTGAGTAATACTGCTTTTAACATTTATCTACAAGCTTTTGTTTGAACACCTGTATTCAGTTCTTTTGGGTAGCACTAACACAGCCCTGGATTATAGGAACTGCCAGAGTGTTTTCTACATTACTCTACCATTTTACACCCCCCCGCCCTCCACAGCAGTATACAAGGGTTCTAATTTCTCCACATCCTCACCAACACGTTTTCTCTTTTTTGATTATAGTTAGTCAAGGTGGTATCCACTGTGATTTTGATTTGCGTTTTCCTAATGACTAACGGTATTGAATATTTTTCCATGTGCTTATTGGTCATTTGTCTGTCTTTTTTAGATAAATGTCTGTTCAGGTCCTTTGCCCATTTTTGAATTTGGTTGCTTGTCTTTTTGTTGTTGAGTTGTAAGAATTTTTTTTTTTGAGTCGGAGTCTTACTCTTGTCCAGGCTGGAGTGCAGTGCCGTGCCATGCTCACAGCTACCACAGCCTCAAGCTGCTGAGCTCAGGAAATCCTTTCTCTTCAGCCTTCCCAGTAGCTGGAACTAAAGGTGCAAACCATCATGCCCTGCTATTTTTTTTTTTGGTTTATTGTAAAGACAGGTCTTGCCAAGTTGCCCAGACTGGTCTCGAATCCCTTTTAGACAGTCCTCTTGCCTCTGCTTCCCAAGTCTTTTAAAGTACTGGGATTACAGGTGTGAGCCACCACGCCTGGCATAATAGAATTTTTAGTTTTTACTTTTTGAGTCAGGGTCTCACTCTCTCATCCAGGCTGGAGCCTCAATCTCCTGGGCTCAGGTGATCTCCCTGTCTAACCCCAGCCTCCCAAGTAGCTGAAACTACAGGTGAGCACCACGATGCCTGGCTAATTTTTGATTTTTTGTAGAGGTAAGGTGTTGCTCCGTTGCCTAGGCTGTTCTTAAACTCCTGGGCTCAAGCTGTCCTCCTACGTTGGCTTCCCAGAGTGTTGGGATTACAGGTGTGAGCCACCACACCTGGCCATTGTAAGAATTCCTTATATGTTCTGGACACTAGACCCATATCAGGTATGTGATTTGCTGATATTTTTTTCCCATTCTGTAGGTGGTTTTTTCACTCTATAGTGTTCTTTGATGCTCAAAAGATTTTAACTTTGATGCAATCCATCAAAAAAGATCATTTGATTTTTTTTTTGATACTATGTTTTTGGTATCATAAAAAGAATCTATTGCCAAAATCCAAGGTCATGAGATTTTATTCCTGTGTTGGAATAATTTTATAGATTTAGCTTTTAATATTTGGGTCTTTGATCCATTTTGAGTTGAGTTTTATATATGATTGTTTTTGATCATTATCTTTTCTGTTGACATGAAGACATTTTATCTTACTTAACCAGGAAGTGGGTGGGAGAGGTGATAGCTGGGAGTTCTGAAGTTACTTTTTCTTATCTGTTGGACAGATGTGTATGGAGTGCCCCTTCTGTGCCAAGCATCATGCTGGCACAGGCCCTCGGGTGTGGCAGCACTGAATAGAGAGGTGTCCCTTGATTTTGTGGGAGTGGAAGCACACAGAGAGATGAGTGAATAGATAGAATGCTGAGTAGTGAAGCAGAAAAGGAAGTAGAGACCCATTGAGTAGCATTTGTGAGAAAAGGGAGTTACATGTCACTTTGCTCATATTAGCTGAGACCTTGGGAGGGAGCCATCCAGGCAGTGGATCAGAGGTGCAAAGGCCCTGAGACAGGAGTGAGCTGTCAGTCAGGATGTCAGTGTGGCCTGAGCTGGGAGAATAGGGAAGGGGAGGCAATGGCTGGGGACAGGTCTGAGCAGTTGACAGGACCTCCTGGCCAGGGTGGGGGCTTTGTTCTACCTTATTATTTGAGTCGGTGTCTCACTCTTTGGCCCAAACTTGAGTGCTGTGGCATGGTCTTGGCTCACTGCAGCCTTGAACTCCTGGGATCAAACAGTAATCCCTCCTTGGCCTCCCAAGTAGCTGGGATTATAGGTGCACAATACCGTGCCTGGCGATTTTTTTTTTTTTGAGTCAGAGTCTCACCCTGTCATCCAGGCTAGAATGCAGTGGCACGTTGATGGCCATCGCAGCCTTGACCTTCTGGGCTCAGACAATCCTTCCACCTCAGCCTTCCAAGTAGCTGGAACTACAGGCACGTGCTGCCATGCTCGGCTAATTTTTTGATTTATTGTAGAGGTGAGGTCTCGCCAAGTTGCCCATGCTGGTCTCAAACCCGTTGGCTCAGGCAGTCCTCTCACTTCAGCCTCCCAGAGTGCTAGGATTATAGGCGTGAGCCACAGTGCCCAGCCTGCCTGACTAATTTTTAAAAACTTTTTTGTAGAGACGGACTCTCACTATGTTTCCTAGGCTGGTCTCAAACTCATTGGCTCAAGCAGTCCTCCTGTCTCAGCCTCCCAGAGTGCTGGGATTACAGGTGTGAATCTCTGCAGCTGACCCTCTACTTTATTGAGTGGTATGTTTTGCCAGAGGAGCACTGATGGGAGGCCTTCCCTGTCTGTACACCTCATGGGACAACTCAGCTGTTGCCCAGAGGTTGCTGTAGGCCTAGGTGTTTATATCTAGATCCCCTCCTACCTTTTTTTCTTTTTTTTTTTGAGTTGGAGTCTCACTCTGTCACCCAGTCTGGAGTGAAGTGGCCGCTTCCGGCCACTGCAGCCTTGACCTGCTGGACTCCAGTGATTCTTCCGCCTCAGCCTTCCAAGTGGCTGGAACTACAGGTGTGTGCTACCACACCCAGCTAATTTTTGATTTATTGTAGAGATGAGGTCTTGCCAAGTTGCCCGGGCGGGTCTCGAACCTGCGGGCTCAGGCAATCCATTCACCTCAGCTTCCCAAAGCGCGGGATTACAGGCTGAACCACCGAGCCCGGCTCCCTCCTACCCTTAAGGTTTCCCTTATAGGCTGAAGAGTAGAGGTAGGATTTCTGTCCCAGGAAGCGCTGTGAGGACTGTGTGGAGACACCAGGAACTTTTTTGTCCTAGAAGTAGGTTTCCTGACTGGCTGTGATCTCCCTGCGGCTGTTGTGCTGCAGGATGCCTACAGGGAGGAGCTTGACACAGAGCCTGGACAGGGAGGGCCTCCTGCTGATGCGTCACCATCTTGCTGGGTTCCCTAATGAAAATGACAAGAGATGAATACTTGGTTCTCTTACTTTCCACTCATTGTTGCCTTCCAGGGAGCTGAAAAGGCGCTTTTGGCCCTTCCTGGAATTTTCTGGGCAAAGCCTCCTTGCCGTTTCCAGCCACAGGCCTTGACGGAACTGGTGGTCAGGGCTACAGCCAGGCCCGGCCCTGAAAGAGTATGATCTGGAAGGGTTAAGTCCTCCCATTTTGTGATGTGACACCCGATGGGCATGTAGCAGATGGCGTGGAAATGGCAGGCGTAACCCTTCATCGACTGTAAGGGTTCTTAGCCCAGGAGGCCCCTGGAAACAGACAGAGGGTAGTCCTTTTCCTATGAAAGGGAAATGAGGCTAGCCAGCCCCACGGTGACATCCCACAGCCAGGACTCTGGTTACTACCTATGAGGGTTAAGACTGTTCCAGGCAGCACCTTTGTTTCTGTGTTGTGTGTTTGTCAAGCAGCATCTGTTTCTCTCTCTGGGGCCTCAGGGTTGGGCTTGCACAGGCCACAGCCAATGTTAGCTCAGGCACCCACGTGGGGCCGCTTCCAGCACGGCCTCAGATGGGCAGCATTAGGTGCTCAGCACTTCTGAGATGTCACACAGAAGCCAAGTGCTGATCTCCAGAGCTGTCAGTTGTTGTTTTGTTTTGTTTTGGTTTGGTTTTTTTGAGTTGGAGTCTCACTCTGTCACCCAGACTGGAGTACAGTGGCCCGTTCTCGGCCACCGCAGCCTTGACCTGCTGGGCTCCGGCGATCCTTCCGCCTCAGCCTTCCAAGTAGCCAGAACTATAGGTGCGTGCTACCGTGCCTGACTAATTTTTGATTTATTGTAGAGATGAGGTCTCGCCAAGTTGCCCAGGTGAGTCTTCAACCCGCGGACTCAGGCAATTCACTCACCTTGGCCTCCCAAAGTACTGGGATTACAGGCTGAGCTTGTTTTTTTTTTGAGTTGGAGTCTCACTCCGTTACCCAGGCTGGAGTGCAGTGGCATGCTCATGGCCACCCCAGCATCAACCTGCTGGGTTCTGGCAATCCGTCCGCCTCAGCCTTAAAAGTTGCTGGAACTACAGGCACATACTATCATGCCCAGCTAACTATTTATTTGTTTATTCTAGAGATGAGGTCTTGCCATGTTGCCCAGGCTGGTCTCGAACCCACAGGCTCAGGCAGTCCACTCGCCTCAGCCTCCCAAAGTGTGGGATTACAGGCTGAGCCACCGAGCGTGGCCTGTCGGTTTTAAAGACCCTTGTTGCCTTTCTCCCTTAAACCTGTGATCCATTTAGGCATGATGTTTCCTGTTGTCTGGTACAGCTTGGGGGTGAAGACAGGCTTTCATCTCATATTCCTGGGAAGGGACGTGCAGGCCAAGTCACAGGGCTGATTGAAGAAGGAGCTAATTGGGGTCCTCGTGGGGCCTTGTTGTGGCCGGTATGTGGTCAGCGTTGTTCTCTCTTTTTGGAGGTTTTCAGGAGATTGACTGGGTCTAGGAAAAGATCACAGCACAATCCCTATGCCACCTTCCCAGATAGCAACTACACTTCTCCAAGTTTTTTCCCCAGATGACTCCAGGGAGGGAGGTTGAGGTCTGGGAAACAGGCTGGCCCTGCTCGTCCCTGTGGTGAATGTGAGTGACAGTACACCATGGGAGGGCTGGCTGTTATTGAGAGCAGTGACCCGTCTTATTTTCTAGAGACAACTTGTCTCAAAACAGCCTTGCGCTGCACACAGTGTTGGAGTGGGATGCTACCAGCTCTGCGTTCCACTCTGTGTGCTTAGATGTGACTTGCAGTTAGGAATTTGCAGACCATCTAGATTCGTATTTATTTCTTTGAGACACAGGGTCTTGCTATGTTGCCCAGGCTGGTCTTGAATTCCTGGACTTGGGACTTCCTCCTCAGTCTCTCCAAGTAGCTGGCACTATAGGAGTGTACCATTGTACCTGGCAAGGTTTCTTTTTTTTTTTTTTTTTTTTGAGTGCAGTGGCCGCTCCCAGCCACCACAGCCTCCACCTGCTGGGCTCCGGCGACCCTTCCGCCTCAGCCTTCCAAGTAGTTGGAACTACAGGCATGCGCTACCATGCTTGGCTAATTTTTTGATTTATTGTAGAGATGAGGTCTTGCCAAGTTGCCCAGGTGGGTCTCGAACCCGCGGGCTCAGGCAATCCACTCACCTCAGCCTCCC
>CAUYQG010227058.1:0-80701 GCA_963574415.1 Tarsius wallacei
GGTTCGAGACCCGCCTGGGCAACTTGGCGAGACCTCATCTCTACAATAAATCAAAAAATTAGCCGGGCGTGGTAGCGTGCGCCTGTAGTTCCAGCTACTTGGAAGGCTGAGGCAGAAGGATCGCTGGCACCCAGCAGGTCGAGGTTGCGGTGGCCAGGAGCAACCACTGCACTCCAGTCTGGGCGACAGAGTGAGACTCCAACTCAAAACATAAAATAAAATGAAATAAACTGCTTGGATCGGAATCCTGGTCTCAGGATGCGCTTCTGTGGGAACCCAGATCAAGGCGGGAAGACACAGATCAGGGGTTCGCAGACAGGCCTAACAGACTATGACAGGTGCAGGGTGGGCTCAAGTGGGAGACCTGAGGGGGGCTTTGAGGACTCCCAGGGAGAGGGGACGCCCAAGTTGAGCCTCAAAGGGTGGTAGGAACTGCGCTACTGCGGAGGGAAGTGAGGACTGGAAAGGAATGCAGGTGTGAAAGGAAGAGTCCGGCCCCTTCGGGAAGCCAAGTCCCCTGGCGAGGAGGGGCTTCGGGTGTGAGGCAAGAAGTGGCAGGAGAGGCGGGTAGAAACCAGCCTCGGGAGAGTCATACGGCAGGCTCAGGGGTCTGCGCTTCACCCCAAGGATGACTGTGAATCTCCCAGAGCCTTTCCACAGGGAATGTGGAACAGAGTCTGAATGAGTGGATGGAAGGAACACAAAGCTGCCCACACAGGCTGGACGCCAGACTCGGGAGTTCTCACGCTTAGCCATTGGTTAGAAGCTTGGGAGGGAGCTTCAAAAAATGACTAAGTCCAGACTGGGTACAGGTCACACCCTGGGAGGCCAAGGCAGGAGGATGGCTCGAGGCCAGGAGTTCAAGGCCAGGCAAGGCAACACAGCAAGCTCCTGTCTCTACAAGAAGTTTTAAAAATTAGCTGGGTATGGTGGCACATGCCTGTAGTTCCAGCTTCTCAGGAGGCTCAGGCAGAAGGATCACTTGAGCCCAGGAGGTTGAGGCTACAGTGAGCCATGATCGCCCCACTGCAGTCCAGCCTGGGTGACAGAGCGAGACCCTCTCTCCATAAATAAATAAAATTTAAAAGTAACAATGACTATGGTTATGCCTGTGAATAGCCACTACACTCCAGCTTGAATAACACAGTCTAGACACTGCCTCTACCAAAAGACAAAAACAAAAACGAATGATGGAGACACCTCCTAGCACAAACAAATCAGTCTTGGAGGTGGGCCCTGGCATATGTGTTTGTCTACAGCCCCCCAAGGAGCTGGGTTGGGCCACCAACGAGACTGCCTTAGAGAAAGGAAACTCACCCGATGTCTGGTAAGCAGGCTTCCCTTCAGACACTGATATCGATCCATGAGGACGAGAACCACCCAGGTCAGCACAAGGGAGAGGAGGAATGCCACGAAGAACCCCGCTGCGTGGAGGCCATGGTGTGGCAAAACCTGTGGGGACAAAGGATAGGGGAGGACTTGCACCCAGTCACACTTCATGTCTCCCGAGTCACGGGGATGACTAGGCATCCGAGCAGAGCAAGCCGGGCGTCCGCGAGCTCACCTGTGTCCTGGAGGCCCTCCCTGGTCCTCTCTGAGCCTGAGTTTCCTCGCTGCACCTAACAGGACGGCACTTCCAGGAGTGGATGCATGACGGCCTGCACACAGTAGGACCGTCCAGCCCCAAGCCCTGGCACATCACAGGCACTCAAGAATGGCAAGTTCCCAAGTCAAATATGTGACCGTCCTAAGACCGGGGGGCCGTGACGTTTTTCGAGAGTTAGGGGCAGAATTTTGCAGGGGGAAGAGGGAGAGACCATAGCACCCTCACCTTCCCTCCACACCTTTGTTAACTAGACAGTTAAACCCCATTTTTTACTGCATTAAGTTTAGAGAGTATCTCTTTTCTTATTACTAAGAAAAATAGGGACTTTAGCACCCCACACTTGCCTCCATCTCCCCTTCCCCACTTCCGCCCTCCAGCATTTCACAGGTTTATAACATACATATTTTGTTCTGCAACCACAATGCAGTCTTTGTGTTTGTTTATAGGTTAATTCTAGAAACTAAAAATTGGAAGAGATCGTATCATTCTATGATTAGGGAAATGTTATTCACTGCAGAACAAAATAATTGAATGCGATCCTGTCACTAAGTATCTGTTCCTCAAAAGAGTGTATTTCTAATGAAGTCTCCTTGCTCACACTTTACCAATTAATCCACATATTGCTGCAATTTTTAGTTTGCTTGGATTTGGATGAACATTGCCTTGTGTAACTTTCTGTCTTGCCTCAGGTTTCTCATTGCCTTTCTTTTTTCTTCCTGGTATATACCCATTTCATTAATGATACTATCTGTTACCGATAGTCAAATTTATTTTTTCTTAAAGTCATTATTACCAGCGTTCTCTGACTTCCTGATTTAACCAAGACTGTTTACTGTCTAGACTTACCGACAGCTATCACACTGAGCTTTTTCTTCACTGCCTTTTACATCATCACAGCATTACTGATGGATGAAAACTATCTTTCTTGTATCCCGTTTATCTATTTTTCTTGGATACTTTTCTTTTTATTTTGATGGAGCATCCTCAGTATTTATTACTCTTAAGTAAATTTGTTGAGAAAAAGTGTTCTTTTCTCACATGCCTGACAATGTGTTACTTTGTCCTCATTTCAGTTGATAGCTTGGCTGGGTATATAACTCAAGGTCCAAAATCACTTTCCCTCAGAATGTTAATGGTGTCACTCCACTGTCTTATGACATGAGTGTGACTGATGACCTTTTAGAAGGATCTGGTTTTGCTTTCTGGGTGCTTTTAAGTTGATCTCCATTTCCCCATAGTTCTGAATACTTAGCCACTTAAAATGAGATTTTTGAATACATTTATAATGACATAAAAAGCCTTCCATCCTCATGTAACTTTGTAAAAACTATACATAACTATATACACAGTATAGCCCCAAGTTCACTAAAACTGATATGATACATAACTATACATATGTAAATTACAAAGAAAATTCTCAATAATTTTTAGAATTTGGTTTCTTAATTAAGTTTCTCATCTTCATGCTTCTGAACTTTCTAAGATCTATACAATGGGCATGTATTACTTGCATAGTAGGAGACCAAGATAAAACTATTGATAAAAATTTTAAGGTAAGTTTGGTAGACAAGGACTACCCAGATCCTCCTTCAAAGAAGGATTTGGTGCCCAGCTATGGGCCATGTGGTCAGTAAACAGATTCCAGCTTCAAGGTCTGAATCAGCTGCAGAGAGTCACCTCACCCAAGGTCGTGCCCTTCTCGGACAGCAGAGCATGGCAGGGGACACTGGCTGGACATTTTCGCCTGGCAAGGCAACAATCATTTCACAGCTCCTGCCAGATTGGCTGAGGCTCTGTCAGCCCAGATCACAATTCCACTTCTTCTTCCGTCCAGTTCTGCCTCCTTCTTCCTTTCACAGGGGATGGCTGGTTGTGCCAAGGCTCCCCGAGACCACCTGCAGTCTTATACTTTGCTAGGAGGACTCACAAGAGGCGGCATATCGTCTTACCCACAACTACAATTTGTTATGGCAAAGAGATACACAGCAAAGAAAACAGAAGCGATGAGTGGGGTAAATAAAGCCCAAGAAAAACCAGGCACAGGCTTCCAGAGTCCTCTCCCAGGGGAGTCACAAAAGACATGCTTAATTTCCCTGTCAAAGGGTAGTGACAACTCATGTGAAATGTCTTTTTACCAGGGAAGCTGAACAGGGACTCAGTGTCCAGGTTTTTACTCAGGGCTGATCACTTAGGTACCCTCTGTCTAATATGTACCAAAATTCCAGGCTCCCAGAAGAACAGCAGGTATTCAGCATAAACGACACTGTTAACACAAACTGTTCTGGAACACCAAGCCATTCTTATCAGTTTGGGGAAGGTGAGATACTCCTGAAATCTAAGTTCCCAGACAACAGTCAAGGTGTATTTTCAGCAGGTCTTTCTAAGAATAACAGTCTCGGGTCAGATATCAACTCTCTTCCGCACACTGGTAAAAATAGTATACCCCAAATTCTGCCTCAGCGTCTGTTTCCAGGAAAGCCAGCCTATGACAAGTTTAACTGAAAATGGCTACAGACCACGGGACACCAAATGTATTACTCAGAAGCTAGATGACAACCAGCTTGTTGCTCATTCCTGTGGCCACAATGCAGGTTGTCGTCAAGGTGAGATTTTTCTGACAGACCAACCAGGCCAACCTGACCTTCCAGACTGTCAAAGCCAAGTTAGGTCAGAAACAGGAGCTTTGGTTCCGATGTTTACTGGAACCTGAATAAAAGTGTGATACCACGTGTTGACACGTAATAAATCAGCCTCTGTCCAGAGAGGCTGCTATGAGAGGATGCTAGAGAACCAGCTGTTTTCATAGGCTGACAGTACAAAAATTAGTACAAAAATGAAATCCAAGTTTTCCATTTGTATTGGAAATATCCCTCTGAACCCTGAGTTCTGATTGTGTACCTACTAGATAAGAAAACAAAATCAATAAAGCGGATAAATATGATGAGCATTGCATGGAGGCTATGTGAAAAATATTGATGGAAAGGAAACCAAAAAAAAAAAAAAAAAAAAAAATCTGCCTCTAAAGCGAACACAGGAGCCAAAGATCACCCATTTGTTTCCAAGTCTACTCTCTCAAAGAAGGCAACAACTTGTTCTTACAGCTCCGGGAAGAGGGATAGGAAGGAATGGGGTCTGACAATTTTGATCACCTCCAACATGCTTGCCTCTGGGGTAGATGCATGTAGCAATTAGGTTGTATCCTCCAAAAAGATATGCTGAAATCCTAACCCCAATACCTAGGAGCGCAACCTCACTTGGAAATTGAGTCTTTATAGATGCGATCAAGTTAAGATGAGGCCATATTAGCTTAGGGTGAGTCCTAAACCCAATGACTGTGTTCCTACAAGGAGAGAGAGATTTGTAGACACACAGAAGATGGATGTGTGAAGACGGAGGCTGATACCAGACTGATGGACTGATGGAGCCCCAAGAAATTCCAAGGATTTCCAGAGCCACCAGAAGCGAGGAAGAGGCAAGGAAAGATGCTTCTGTAAAGGAAACGTGGCCCTGCCAACACCTTGATTTCAGACTTCTAGCCTCCAGAACTGAGAGAAAAGAAACATCTCTTAACAGATCTCCAAGCTTGTGGTGATTTGTTATGGCAGTCTGAGGACACTAACACAGTGATTTATACACTTTATCTCATTCAATCTGTGAGGCATTCCTGTGGGGCATGTATTATCCTCATCCTACTGATAGACAAATGGAGGTGCAAGGAGATAAAACAATTAATCAAAGTTCACTGCTACAAGACACACAACAGAGTTAACTTTGCTGGACTCCAACATTCCCCCTAGAGTTGGATACTGCTTACTGTCCAGGGAGCCATGTGGTTTTCTATGACATTTTCATCCCAATCTCCCACACCATAGTGGAAATTAGTTGTCTGACTGATGACAGCGGGAAACAAAAATCGGGATACAACTAAATGTGGGCAGGATCCCTCTACTGTAAAAGGCAGGAACAGATCTCTCTCTCTCTCTCTCCCTCTCTCCCTCCCTCCCTCTCTCTCTCTCTCTCTCCACCACACAGCAGCCAACACAGACTGAGCAGAGACTAAGTGTCAGAAGTGGATCCAAGTGCTTCACGTGTGTCAATCCATTTAATCCCCACCACAACGCCCAGAGGTGGGCGCTCTGTAACCCCTAATGATCCGCAACACTTTCAAAGTAGAAACAAGGTAAACAAATGGCGCAAGGCCACAGAGGGGTAAGTAGAGGACTGATGGACGCAAGGCCCGAGCCACGCCGTCTGAAGTACTTGCCGTCATGCCCCAGCTGCCTCTCCAGGATGCAGGCTCCTTTTCCTGGGAGCCCTGCGCTGCGTCATCAAGGATGTGTGCACTGTTAACGTTTTGATTCCCATTCTGAGTATACAGCTCTCCTGTTGGGAATTGCCGGGTCTCTGGCCAAAAACCTCCATAATTCCCTCAAACTATACTTAGTTATCAATATCTTTATGGAACTTTTTCCAGAGACCAAGCCTTATTCCTTTTAATCTTTCAAATAACACTTTAAGCTCAGAGTTCTTCCATTCATTTCACTCACGTAAAAACCAAGCTTTGCTAGAATTCTGTTTGCCTAAAATTCCATGTAAATGGATACCTCATAGTGGGATAGCAGGTTTGACATAGTGCTAAAATTCCAAATGTCTAGTTAATTCACTGAGGTGAGGGAGCCCGGTGCTGGACGCTGGTAGGACAGGGAGGAACGAGAGTCAGTCCCTGTGCCAGGCAGATACCAGTCCCATGAAGAAAAGACCAGATAGGAAGATGATGAAGACACATGTGCCTGGGCGGAGGCTGGGGAGCCTGGAGGATTGGAGGAGGGAGGGGTGGCCCCTCTCCTAGCTCAAAGGACCAGAGGAGAATGATCCCGGCCAGGAGAAGAGTGAGCAGGAGAAGACAGGCAGGGGTAGGATCTGCAGCCAGCAAGAGAAGCAGCCCAGGCCCCACAGGGCCTTCAGGGGCAGGTTAGGGATTTATCACTCCATCCTGAGGGAATAAGGGGAATCACGGCAGGGTTTTAAGCCAGGAAGAGACATGGTCAGATCCGTATTCTAGAGGTAACACTGACTGCTGCGTGACTGCAGCCTAAAGGTGGGGTAAACCTGGATGCCATGGCCAAGGCAGAAGTGGTGGGGCTGAAACCAGGCTGCAGGAGGCAATGGGACATGCTAGCGAAGACCACGGATTTGGCCCTGGGTGGGGGTTCATCTCCCAGATCCGCCCCCTGCCACACGGTGGAGCCCTGAGCCTCCCCCTCTCTGAGCTGAAATATGTGAAAAATAAAATTACCATGCAACTCAGTATGTCACCCCTAAGTAAACACACAAAATAATTAAAAACAGATATTCAACCAAAAGTCTGTACGTGACCTTCACAGCAGCACTATACACAAAAGCCAAAAGGTGAGGAGAAAACCAAATGCCCTGATGAACAGAGAAGCAAAATGTTATTGCAGACCCATACACTGGGATCTTATTCCGCCCTAAAAATGGCTGAAGTCCTGTTACATGCTACCACACAGAGGACCCCTGAAAACTTTGTGCTAAATGAAAAGAAGCCAGACCAAAAGGACACCTATCATGCAATTCCACCCATGTGAAGTGTACGGTTGGCAAATCCATGGAGACAGAAGTCAGCTTAGTGGTTTCCAGAGGCTGGTGGGAGAAGGGCAAGGCAAATAACTGATGAGCGAGTTTCTTTGGTAGTGATGAAAACGTTCTGGAACTAGACAGTTTTGGTGGTCGCACACCCCCGCGAGTGTACAGAATGTCAGCAACAGTCATCTTTATGTCGTGTGTACTTTACCACACCCCAAACCCAATGGCTGATTTGGAAGGTCTTAGGACACAGGAAACCATACATCCGAGCGACTCTCACGACTACCATTGTTAAGGTGAAGGGAAGGGCACAGATTCGAGGAATGTTTAGGAGACCGAGCGGACAGGATGTAGGGACTAAGTATGGAATTAATAGGTGTGCAGACTGCCAGACACAGGAGGAGCCAAAAATGCCCCCCGAATGTCTGGCTTGGGAGGCTGGGTCCTGGAGACTCAGCCCTGCAGCGACAAGCAGAGATCTTGAAGCATCAGAGAGCCCCAGAATCAGCCCCAAGTGCATCCTACTTCTGAGACTTGCCTGGAAATGCTGCAGCCAAATTCCACTGATAATCCTTGTAAACACAGACTTCAAAGAGCATATTTGCCTTAAACCCCATTGTCTAAGAACAAAGAAGAGGAGGTGGTTATCGGGCTTGCCACCCTGCAGAGTCCTCGCTCGCTAACTTTCCTTCTTGTTTCTGCAAAAGAATCCTCCGTTATCACCGCCGCTTTAATCATACATTAGCAGAAGCCAATGCCTTTGATGAATCCTATCCCTGCACTTAGGAAGAGCAATGCTAGACAAAAAGCCCTCTGAAAAATAAGGCTTTAAATGCTCAGGACCCAACACCAAATTCTAAAAGCATGATGAAGAAGTGTTTATGGATTTTGACTTCAACTAGGTAACAAATATATTCCTATCCTTGTGGAAGGCAGGAAGCTAGCATGTTAGCAATGGGTTTCTCTGGTGGTGGGATTATGGGGGGATGCTATTTCATTCGTCCAACTTTTCTATATGTGGGAGCTGGCAGTCTGGAGGGGATGTTTCCTCAAAATGCCCCCAATGGTCTGATATTAAATCCCATTCACTCACCCCCTCAAAACACAGAAAAAGCTCGAAGGAAATGGGAGATTATACAGAATGATTTTCCTGGAAGAGATTCTAGGAGTAATTCAGTTAACATTTACTTTGAGCTAGAGATCCAAGAAGTGGAGGGGTCCATGGCTTCCCGACTCTCGTCCCACAGTCCTTGAGGGGCAGTCCTGAGGACAAAGAGACTCTTGGCTTCCCAGCCCCCAGTTCCGGCAAGAGTGAGATCTCGGAGGAAGAGCTGATCACACTCACCAGCATCGCCTTGCTAACTTGCCCATCTAGTCGAAAGGGCTTGCATTAGAGAACACCGCTCAGCAGGATTCTGGACTGCAAGGAGACCGTGTTTCAGCACCTCGGCCAGTTCCCACAGCCGCTCTGCACCTGAGTTTTTGACTCTAAAATGAGAAAGCCGAACTAGATAATCTCAGAGGTCATTTCCAGGGGTGGGGGGGGGACCCATTCTGATGCCAATGGAAATATATCAAGTGCCACCTGGAGGAAGAATCTCAATGTCACAGAGTTCCAGGGTTTAACAGATGTTCCACCGCCGTGGGAACCCAGGAAGGGTACGGCCAGCTTGCCAGGGTGGGGCCTGTGAATCACAAAGTGGCGAAGTCAGCCCAGGCCGACAAGCTTGAGAGCTGCCCCCAAGGCAGGTGAGAACGGGATGTGCAAAACCAGGATGTGGGAAACAAAGCGACCCAGTGACACTGGAAGAGAGCCGGAGACAGCCTCCCTGATGGATCCTGAATGGGGCCCCTCAGGAATATAAAGCAGGCAGGTTTGTGTTTCAAGGAAGCTCACTTCTGCGTGGAGGATGGGATGGTAGGGAGCAAAACTGGAGGCGGGGAGGACAGTCAGGAGGCTGGGACAGTAGCCGAAACAAGATTAAAGGCATGGCTGGTGGGGTTGGAAACGATGTGACACAAAGAAGGGAGAGCGACAACATGCAATTGCTTGTACACCTTCAGGCCTCTTAATTCAACTGAAAGCTGGAAGAATTTGCCGACAGAGTTACATGATCCCACCACCGTGCTTCAAGGCCACCTCCCTAACCTTGCACTTCGGGAACCCCCACATTGCAGATATGATCTGTGGAGGTATTCCTTCTCTTATAAATTAATGGAGGAGGCTCTTTCATCTATTAAAGACATTGATCTTGTCTTTTATGTATGGTACACATATTCCCCCAAGTTTCTCATTTCTCCGAGTGCTGTTTTTAAATAAAAAGTTTTCAACTATTTGTGTATTCAAACCCATGGTTTTCTTCAGATCATATAATATTCAGCCCATACTTACTTTTTACAAACTGTTTTATCTATTTAGATTTTACTCTGATTCGTCATTTCGTCTTTATTTTCCTTCTAAAAGATCCAATCAGTTGCCCCCAAGTTCATACTCTTTTTCCATTGATTTAAAATCCCATCACCATTTTATTATACATATGAATATATGTGGGTGTATACATTACCTCCTCCCTCCTTCTCTCTCTTCCCCATCTTTACTTTTATTTTTTCTCAGAGAGAGACAGGGTCTTGCTCTGTTGCCAAGGCTAGAGTGCAGTGCCGTGATCATAGCTCACTGCAGCCTCAAACTCCTGGCCTCCAGTGACTCTCCTGCCTTGACTTCCCAAAGTGCTGGGATTACAAGTATGAGTTGCCATGGCTAGCTGTTGATATTCTTTAGTTCCGTTGATCTGATTTTCCTTAGCGGCATACGCCATTAATGGAGTTTCATCATATTTTTAATACCTACTATAACAAATTCTCCCATACTGCCCATCTTTTTAAAATCTTCCCATCCGGTTTCATAAATTTATATTCTTAGGTGAAACTACGATTTGATCACATTCCTCCCAAAGTTCCATTAGAATTACTACTGGCATTGAGCTCTAAACCAGTTAGGGTGCCGTGACAATTGGTCTTAATGTCTCTCTCTGATGAGACCTGAGTCCCTGGCAGCAGAGCATGGTGACCTGTTCTCCGGAGCCTTGCACAGCAGAGTCCAGCCTTTCATGACATGCGTGATGAACGCAAGAAGGCGATCTCTAGCACAGTCTGAGACCTGCACTCAATGTCCAGCATGGCGTGATTCTCTTCTCCTCTCACAAACACACTACTTAGCCAGGAGGCAGAAAGGGAAAGAAGACTTCCTGAGATGAAATGGGAAGCAATTTCTCAGGGCTTCATTTTCTGGGGGACACGTGTCAGTTTCACCCTCAGGAAAGTAAGAGCAAATTAAGGAATCAATGAGGGTAACTTCCAAGGGTCACAGAATCCCAATTTTACACAATGGAAACTTCACATCTTGACCTTCAAACATTTTTTAACTCCTTGATGAAAAACGAGGCGAGCTACTCCCATCCATCACGATCACATTTTCTTGGGATAATTCCACTATCTCTGCAGGTGCCTAAGTCAGCCCTGCTGGAACACACTACGACTGCCAACACCTTCCCTCATCCTTGTGTGTACCTCACCCTTGATTCACTACCGAGCAACATCAACACTGGCTTAACCTCGAAGTCAGACCTCCAGCTGTATATTTCAGAACTCCCCTTCCCCACTGGAACTAAATCTTGCCTTCAAGGCCCAACTGAATTCTTCGAACTCTGGGAAGCCTGCCAGTTTACCCAGCCCACGGAGCGCTCTCTTTCTTTCCTATCAATATCCACAATACATACAATCTATATCTCGGGTCACAAACTCAGTCATGATTGTGCGTTGATAGCCTGTTTTTTTTTTCACTTACAGTCTCAGTGTGAGGGTGAAGATGGCAGGTGGGGGGACACCTGAGTTCCCAGGCTGTCCACACTCCTTTACTCTCTGAGATCTAACACTGAGTCTGGCACACACTGATAGCACCTATGAACCCAGGGGCAACTAAGCATAAGACCCTGCTACAAGACATTCATTCTCCATGGTCACAGAACAGTTGTGTTGTTTTCATATGTAGGCCATAATAATGCTGATGACAGCCGGGCTCGGTGGCTCAGCCTGTAATCCCGCGCCTTGGGAGGCTGAGGTGAGTGGATTGCCCGAGCCTGCGGGTTCGAGACCCGCCTGGGAAACTTGGTGAGACCTCATCTCCACAATAAATCAAAAAATTAGCTGGTGTGGTGGCGCACACTTGTAGTTCCAGCTACTTGGAAGGCTGAGGCAGAGGGATCGCTGGAGCCCAGCAGGTCGAGGCTGTGGTGGCCGGGAGCAGCCACTGCACTCCAGTCTGGGCGACAGAGTGAGACTCCAACTCAAAAAAATAATAATAATAATGCTGATGACAATAGCTGACATTTACTGAACACTCACAAAAAGCCAGGCACTGTGCTGAGTGTGTCACACGTATTGATCCATTTACCTTTGAGACAGGGTAGGGATGGGACTTGACCCCATTCCCACTAATGTATCTCTCCATACCTCATACCTCCTACCTGTAAGATCCAGTCCCACCCAGCTTAGCCAGTGAAGATACTAAGATAAGCAACATTCTGCCACATTTCACCAAAAACCTTACCCAAAGCAGCTGGCCCCTACACTCACAGGTGCACAGGACCAGGAAAATGACCAGTCATAACCCTTGCCTCATTACCATGCTAAAATCCCCACCCAGGGAGGAGCTTTTCTGCCATTTCTTGACAATCGTCAATGCGCCTGCACCAGCTAGACCACGCCTCTTCCTACGATGACTCAGCAAACCAGCCCAATAAAAGACCCTGAGCAGCTCCCTTCCAGAAGCCAGCCCGAGAACTCTTTTTTGTGCACTGTCTCCTTTGTGCTGGGGCATGAGCCTCCAATAAAGCCTTGTCTGGGCAATCCCCTTGGCCTCATGTCAATTTCTATTGCATGGAGGGCTTAAGAATCCATGATCCGTAAAACAGTGGTAACCACCAGTGAGGTGAATGCTGTTATGACTGTCATCAACAACTGGGGAAACGGAGGTCCAGAGAGGTAAGTAGCATGCCCAAGGTCACAGGCAATCAGCAGAGGGACAGGAATTTAATGCCAGGTCTTCTAGCCCAAGAGTCTACTGGGCACACACCACCACCGTAGGGTCCCACGTGCGTATGCCTCAACTCCCCACTCGAGCGAGCGCCCTGGCCCAGGTGTTGTTGTGGCTGAAATCCAGCCCCAGCTCCACTGCTAAGCCTTACACCCCAGGGTCTTCATCCTGGGTGGCACCTATTCCTTTTTCTCCTAGAGGCAATGTGAGTGGAGAGGCAGCCCAAAGACCTGGGTCTGGCTCACTTCCATCCATGACAGAGCCTGGGGCATAGAAGGGCTCATGAATATGCAGTAAATGAATGTCTTCTGCCTGCGGTCACAATCACACAGCAGCGGCCAATCGCCTCCTGCATTGAGCGGCAATCATCATTGATAACAGAGGGCTCAATCAAGGGATATTTACTTGTTGAGTGCCACCCGCAGTGTGACGCACAGTGGTTGACGTGGGTGAAGCCGACATGGCCTCACCCGCCAGAAGCTCATAGGCCAACAGGGAGAACTGTTACCTGTGTACCTGACTGGCCTGTTAAACTGCCTGCTTGCCACAGGCCAGCCTCATGCTTTCTTCACATCTCTTCTGTGCAGGACTGTGGCTCACCAAGAGGGGTGTGGTCCACTGCCTGACAGCAGGACTCTGGAGCCAAACTGCCTGGGTTCAAATCCTGGCTCTGGTACTTACCAGCTGTGGAAAGAGTTAACACATCCAACCCGAGACTGCCATCCTCCAAAAGGCCTGCCTGCAGGGCTGGGCCTTGGCTGGCACCTGGGAACATGGATCTGGTGTAGGGGCCACATTTCCTGCTAAGGGTGGCTCCCTGTTCTCAGACGGTCTTTGCAAACAGTGTGGTCTACGTGGACGCCTGCCTTCCTTCTGGGAGTCTAGAATCTTCGCAGGTTCGAGACCTGCCTGGGCAAGCAAGACCTCATCTCTACAATAAATCAAAAAAATTGGCCGGGCGTGATAGCGTGCGCCAGGCAGAGGGTGCCCACGGTGCCCGCCCCCAATACAAAACCCGCTCTGAGCCCCTAAGAAGCATCCCTGGTAAACAGCACTTTGCGTGTGTTCTCATAGCTCCTTGCTGGGGGAACAGCGCACATCCAGTGTGACTCCACGGGGAGGGGATGCTTGGAAGCGTGAGGATGATTCATCCAAACCTCTCCCCGCACGCCTTTTCCCTTTGCCGATTTTGCTTTGTATCTTTTCACTGTAGTAAGTCACACCTGTGAGTAAAACGACGCCGTGTGTCACTTCATGATGGAGATGTGTTCTAAGAAATGCACGGCCAGGAAATTTCATCACTGCACGAACATCGTGGAGGGCACGTATTCACACCTAGATGGTAGAGCCGATTACGTACCTATTGCTCCTAGGCTACAAGCCCGTACAGCAGTCGCTACACTGAATCCTGTAGGCAGTGGTAACACGGAGGTAAGTGTTTCTGCATCGAAACACAGAAGAGGTGCAGCCAAAATAAGGCATACACGGTAAGACAGAGGACACCCGCAAGGGGACTTCCCACGAGCGGCGCTGTCAGGACTGGAAGCTGCTCTGGGTGAGTCAGGGAGCGGAGAGTGAACGTGAAGGCCCAGGGCATGCCTGTGCACCACTGCAGATTTAAAAACCCCGGTCTGCCGGGCTCGGTGGCTCAGCCTGTAATCCCGCGCCTTTGGGAGGCTGAGGTGAGTGGATTGCCTGAGCCCGCGGGTTCGAGACCCGCCTGGGCAAGCAAGACCTCATCTCTACAATAAATCAAAAAAACTGGCCGGGCGTGATAGCGCACGCCTGTAGTTCCAGCTCCTTGGAAGGCTGAGGCGGAAGGATCGCCGGAGCCCAGTGGGTCGAGGCTGCGGTGGCCGGGAGAGGCCACTGCACTCCAGTCTGGGCAACAGAGTGAGACTCCAACTCAAAAAAAAAAAAAAAAAAAAAACCCCGGTCACTTAGGCTACATTGCATTTATTTTTAAAATACTCTTCTTTCTTCAACAATAAATTAACCTTTGCTTTCTGTCACGTTTACTTTAAGGACTTTTACCTTTTTAAACTTTTTGACTCTTTTGCAATGGTACTTGGCTTAAAACACAAACACATTGTACAGCTGTACAAAAATATTTTCTATCATTCTATAAGCTTTTTTCTACTAAGATAATTAACTTTTTTTCACTCCTTAAACTTTTTCTGCAAAAACTCAGACACAAACACACCCGTGAGCCCAGGCCTTCATAGGGTGAGGACCATCCATCTCACTGTCTTCCCCCCCCAAATCTCGTCCCGCTGGAAGGTCTTCAGGGGCAAAACATGCATGGAGCTGTCTTCTCCTGTGATGACAATGCCTTCTCCTGGAACGCCTCCTGAGGCGATGTGCAGTTCGCTTTGGTTTTTTATCATCATCATCGAGGATTATGGACCGTACAAATTGAATGTGCTAGACTTTCAGATGACAGGCAGGCAGTTCAGGAGGTGTGTGTGCACCCGTGCCACCACACAGGTGAGAAAAGCACTGCCCTGCAATGTCGCGATGGCTACAGTATCACTGGGTGATAGGAATTGTTCAGCTCCATGATAATCCTATGGGATCACCAGCGAAATACACAGGCTATCATTGACCAGAGCGTTACTATGTGACACCCTATAGGCAAGTCCCATGAGTCGTCCTGAAGACTCGCCAAGCCAGGGGTGGTCTGAGAGAACCCGACGTGCTAGCCATGGGATCACAGGCAAATCACTCATCCTTAATGTGCCTCCCTTTCCCCTTCTGTGAAACGGAAATGACTTGAAAACAGAATCTGTCTCACAAGACTCGTGAAGATGACGTGATTCGGCATTAGAATGCCTGGCACTCAGTCGGTGCTTAAGAAGTGCTGAAGTGTTGTTTCACAGTGAATGAACTCTTGACAAATATATAAATGAGTGACTGCGTGAGCTGCAAATGACCAAATTAGTGAATAAAAATGGCAAAGTAATCATGGTGAACATCAGAAGACAGGAGGGACCTGACCATGGACTGTAGCATTTGGGAAGACCCGGGAAGGCAAAATGTCACCAGCAACTGGACCTGGTGACAAACATCAGAGGCAAGTGGGGAACAGCTGAACTGGGGCCCAGGTGGGCAGTGGAGCCTGAGTCTGTCTGTGCAGTGGCCGACCTGTCTTGCCCAGGCGGAGGGTCTCTGGGGAAACCAGCCAGATAACTTCAGGCCACATAGGGGGACCCAAGCCCCAGCGCACACCTGGCGAGCCAAGACCAGCGGCCGGCCCCTCTCGTTGGCTCCAATGACAGACAGGAGACCGACCCAGCACAGGTGTCAAAAGACACACAAGTATAAGGCAGGGCGGGGTGCCCAGGTCACACAGTTTCTCTCACCGTTATCTTTTCTTCTGCTGTGATGGTAAAAAGGGCTTTCAGCAGTGTTCTGTTCTAGAAAAAGAAAAAAGAAAACGCTCTAGTCAACAGTTCTGAAAGTCTGGCACATGGGGTAGCATGTGGTGTTGTTTCCGACCCACCATGCCTAGAGCTACCATCGGCCCCCGGTTGCTGGGTGGGTCAGATCCTGCAATGGTGTCAGCTGTGGGGGAAGGGTCTGATTCCTCCTTCTCTACCAAAGGCTGTGAGAAACCCAAGCACCAACCCTAATGGCCAGGCAAGGCGTGGCAGCATGACCTTCTGTCAAAAGGCTCGGTGTTGGGTGTGGGCTCGCCGGCGTGTACCTTGGGCAGGCCCCTCCCATTCTCCCAGTGTCTGCCTCCTTCGCAAGGACAGACAGAATCCTGGGCTCTGACGGGACGGCTCACGCTCACCTCTCCTTCTCCACAGGCCCCCAAACCCCACACCCTTAGAGTCTCTAGTGCCCTCTCACACTTCTCTGCCGAGAAGATACAGGAAACAGACACGTCCGGGGCGAGTGCTATAGCTAGGTGTCCAGCCACGTGGTGCCTGAGAAGACCCACCAGGAGGACGTCCTTCCTGGAGGCAGAGGCAGCACGGCTTGCAACTCAAAGGCAGTATAAGGTGGTGGTTAGAGTCGGGCTGCCTGCAAACAGACCCAGCTCCATCGCTCACCAGGAACAGCACCTTGAGCAAGGCATTAACCTCTCTGTGCCTCAGTTTTCTCATCTGTGAAATGGAATCACACTCAACCCACACGGCCGCTGTGAGGATTAAATGAGGTCGCACACAACCTGGAAGAGTGCCAGGCACACAGAGTGCATAGAATCTTACTGCTGTTGGTGGCAATGAGTAGCAGCAGCAGCTGCAGTCGTCAGAGTTGTATCACTGTGTACTACCCCTGGCCTTGGGACTGGTAGCTCGGAGTGCAGTGAGCTAAGCAGCCCACAGACACTCATCACGGACGCCACGGAGGCACTGTTCTCTCCAGTCTGAGCTACGGGCCTCCCAAGGTCAGAGCTCCCCTGACCTCTGCTCTGCATCAGCGCTTGGGAGCACCGAGGCATCCCACCTCCTTTGCAGGCCAGCAGGGCCACCTGACGGAGGCTTCCGAGGAGACCCGAATGCCGCCAGTCCTCTTTCTCAGGAGGCTAGTGGGACATTTCCCGAACAAGCTGTTAAAGAAGAGAGGACTCTGAAGCACTCGTGTGGCCCTTTCTGTCCTTGCGTTGCCTCTGCTTGGACACACGCACAACGACAGTGAGTCTCAGGGTCTCCCGGGCACAATGTCCGAGGTTAAACGCAGGCCCACATCAATCACATCTTGCTGTCTCCTCCCCCCCTCGGGGTCCCTCCTTCTTGGGCTTTCTGACCCCAAGGTCCAAGCAGAGAGGAGTATAACGTGTGCTGTGGAGCTGGTCGTCAGTGTTTTAGGTGTCTACCTCAGTATGGATGTCTTTACTACATCAGCGCCAGGGCCTAAGAAGCAGGTTCTAGACCCTAGCATGATGAAGGCAGCCAAGTGGGGTATAGCGACGGATTTATAAGGTGGCATAAAGTTCCTATATGTGCTATCAAGAACGTGAGATGAGACTCCAGCTTTTCCCTCTTGACCTGCCTTCATCTAGGTCCTATTTGACCCAACCCGTACAGACTTGGTGGCTGTGTGTGTGTGTGTGTGTAGGTCCCAGATCCAAAAGCAATGCAGTTTTGACAGTGCCCGTCTCTAGTCATGACAACCACATGTGCCTGGCACAGAAGTAGCCTCTTAACAAGCAGTACTTGTTTTTATTGCCTCCTCTGTTACTTGCATACGGTTCTAAAATGGCAGAACTAGAAGAGATTTGGGGGGAGTCCCTTCACTTTTCAGGTGGGAAAACTGAAGCCCAGAGAAGTTGGACTGCTCCTGAAAACACAGCTGGGGTGGGGATTCCCAGCCACTGAAACGTCAGGCACGGCCTCTGCACTCTTTTAAAACAACGCCTTTACCGTCCCACTTGCAGTGTAAGGCTTGTGTACGACCAAACAGCAAGCAGAGGAAACCGGTCTTCCCATGTGGAGCTGATGTGAGTCTCGCTCAGACTCCGGGTCAGATCATTTTCGGCTCCAAACCCACATCGACCTCCTTGACGTTATTTATGAAAGCCCAAGAGTCACTCAGAGGGACTTCCAAGCTCAACGGATGAAACAATTTAAGAACTAGACACAGGAGTCCCTTGCCAGTGTCTACTTCTGACACTTAATTCACTCAACAAATACCGACTGAGAAGCTCCTACGGCAGGGTCTGGGGAGGGGCGGTGCTAACCGTCTAACAGAGCAGGAAGGCAGGAGCCAAGAACGGAAGCCAGGGAGGCTTGGAACTCTAGAATCTTCCCGTGAGCAGGTGAACCCTGCTCTCGGCACTTCCTTCTCTGTCTACAGACTTGTCCAGAGAGCCCCAAAGGGGAGGAAACTAGCTGGGCTCGGTGGCTCAGCCTGTAATCCCGCGCCTTTGGGAGGCTGAGGTGAGTGGATTGCCTGAGCCCGCGGGTTCGAGACCCGCCTGGGAAACTTGGCGAGACCTCATCTCTACAATAAATCAAAAAATCAGCCGGGCGTGGTAGCGCGCACCTGTAGTTCCAGCTACTTGGAAGGCTGAGGCAGAAGGATCGCCGGAGCCCAGCAAGTCGAGGCTGCGGTGGCTGGAAGCGGCCACTGCACTCCAGTCTGGGCGATGGAGTGAGACGCCAACTCAAAACAAAACAAAACAAAACAAAAATAAAAATAAAAAAATAAATATTATCTAATTTTAGTGAATCTCTAAACTATAATTAGTGTAACTGAAAAACTAGGTATTATCACTAATTTTTTTCCCCAGCATGAACTCATACTCATCAAATAAGATAAATTGAGTATGAAGTGGTTATTAATTAAATCCAATAATTCAGAATTTTCATCTGTATATAGTAGTAGAAAAGGGCCTGAGTGAGGACACAGGACAAAAGAGCTCTCTATTGAGCATCTGTTCCTTCATCTGTAAAAATGAATTACATAATCTCTAAGGTAAATCTTTCCTAATCTGGATAATGACCCAGAAAGAGGGTCTCTGAATTGGAAGGGCCTTTTTTCCCTGTTCAGCTTGTTTATGTAAACAGTTCCATATTTATCCTTGCACTTTCAATTTAATGTCACAAAGGGGAAAACAATTAGTAGTATTGAACTTGGCTTATTTGAGCATTCTTTCAGACAATTGCTCTTCCTCCTTTGACCACAGAGGGGAGTATTGGGATTATTTAAAGGTGTACAATGTTACCTCACAAAAGAGACAAAAACTTACACAAAGTATTGCCTGAGTCATTTCAGGACTGATTTTCATGGGTGAAACTTCTTTTATAATAAATGTTTATAGAAAAGAAATGAAAGCGAAACCCAAGCTTCTTTTGATGATTTTATACAGGTTTCCTTTGTTTTATAACCCAAGAAGCTGCAAAATCACCTACTTGAGTAAGAAGTTAATTTTTAAGATGTATAGCAATATAATTTTATCTTATAATACTGTAATGAGGAAATATTTGAAATAGTTTTGGTTGGCCAAGAGAGTAAACTTGCAAGTATACTATGTTCAATAGCATTCAGGTGTGAAAGGACCCTAATTTTGATGTTGACTAGTCTCATAATTTAGTTTATGGAATTTTAGGTATAGTTTCCTGGACTTATTTAAGACTACCATGTTTCATTTGCAGAATATAAAATTTGCTAATTCATTAGTATTTTTTAAATATTAAATCTTAAAAAATGTTTTTGTTTTGAATTAATGTTCTGTCATAATTTGTTGCTTCTAATTATTTAATGCATGCCTATATAATATCTTATTTTGCTTGTTAGTAAAGAAATCCCATTTTTCTCACTTCTTAGTGAAAATGGAAGTATAATCTATTTTAAAAATATAGTTAAACTATAGTGACAGAATAAAATTATAAATCTGTTTTCTTGGAGTTATAGAAACATTCCTATTGCTCATAAAATCTATTTGTTTTCAAAGATATTCTTTACTAATGTACTTTTATGGTTAGTTTAAACAGTGTCCTTTTTTCTTTTAAATGTTTGTTGTTGATACTAAATATGCTTTTGTTCATCTTCAATGAAGTTTGTGTTTTTGATGTATTTTTTTTTAAGGTTGCATTTTGGACACTTGCATTTGTCTTTTCTCATCCCAACATCCACAAGGCCATTATGGAAGGTATATCCTCTGTGTTCGGCACACCAGGTACTTAACCTGAGTTAACTTATGTTAAAGGACACATCTAATGATGAATGCTTGTCACACATTATTGGAAAAACTGAATACCTATAATTTTATAGAAATTCAACATAATCCAAAGCTCAACATAATTTGTTATGTGTTTCAGGATATAAATCCTAGAACTTAATTACTGTTAAGGATTTTAGAGGTCATCTAGTGCAACTTTCTTATTTTCCAAGTGAAATTGGGTTCTCCAAATTTCTAGTCTTTCGGAAATAAAAGGGTAGAGATGACGATGGTGGGGAAAATGTGCAGGATCCTCTCTGACCAAAAGGCCACAACTGAAGTGTAACACTAATCTAAATTTCTACAGTGCTTGAACTGGAACTCTTGAACACAGTTCTAGTGGAGAAAGACAAAAGTTTTTCTTTGTTCCTGTATTCTTATTTGCTTTCAGAATTCACTGTTCTCTTTTGACATATTTCTTCAAATAGAAGTGCCAGTGTAACAGCTATACTATATCGATACTTTCAGTCACTATTACAGAATTGAAAACGATTTATTAAAAATTTCAAAAATTTTTTCGCCATACTTATACAGAAGCTATTCAGACGAACCTATATATAAGACATGAATGTAAATGTTTTGAGAGGAGAACAGAGATTGGTGGAAGTTGATATCAAAGAAGATACCCATGTGTCCACACAAAGGATCCTGTCAAGGAAAGAATATTGAAGTGCATTGTATTAGTCAGAGTTCTTCAGAGAGAGAGAGAGAGAGAGAGAGAGGGAGAGAGAGAGAGAGATCCAGAAAGAGATTTATTATAAGGAATTGGCCATCCTGATTATGGAGGCTGAGAAGTCCCCTGACCATCTGTCTATACAGGCCCTCAATAGATTGGATGATGTCCATTTACACTGGGGAGAGAAGTCTACTTCTACGGATTCTACCAATTCAAATGCTAATCTCTCATCCAGAAACACCCTCACAGACATACCCAGAATAATGCTTAATCTGGATACCCTGTGGCCAGTTAAGTTGACACATAAAATTAACCATCACAGTAGGCATCATTTAATCCACTGAGCTTTGTTTTTCCGGAGAACCCTAGGTAAATATACCCACCACATTGGGGAAGACAATCTGGCCTACTGAGTGCACTGGTTCAAATGCTAATCTAAACTAGAAGCACTCTCACAGACACACTTAGACATAATGTTTAGCCATATAGCTGGGCATCCCCTGGTCCAGTCAAGTCACACATAGATTTAATCATGAAATAAGAATCTGACTCAATACAGCAGAGTTTCTGTTCTGTGCTTTTATCTATTGCAAAATCACAATTTACTTCTTGGGGATGTCCTTTATGAATTTCCAATGCTAGATCTCCCTGGCCTCAACACTCACTTCTAGAACTCATCCCAGGCACTTTGCCCAACTTTCCTATAAAACAAGTTTTGGTAAAAACTATTATTGGATACTGGAGAAAGGAAAAGATCAGACTCACACCACTTTCCTAAAGGCAATTTCTTCTTTACCTTGATAGCTGTCTCTCAGCCTACTCTTGTCTTGTCTATTTGTTTACTTTGAAATTGGAACTTCTTTAAGGCTCCCTTGTGAAGATGCTTACTTATTCTCCATTATTTGGGGTGGTGATTTCTACTATACTGTCTACTTCCTCTAACTGATACTGTGTATCTTCTGTCTTCTAATATTCCTTAGTCTTTATTAGCTGCTTTTTCCCTTTCTTGTTTTCTATCACTACCATGTTTTGATTCTTTAAGCTTGCCTGTGTTTTTTTTCTTAATGAGACATAAGGACAGAAGGAAGGTAGAAGTGTGTTCTTAGTTTGCCATCTTGAACCATACGTTTATGTGTATGTAACATGTATCAATTTTAAATCATTGCTATATAATTCATATATCATAAAATTTATAAAATTCATAAAATTTATCCTTTTAAAATGCAAAATTTTTGTTATTTTTAGTATACTCACAGGTTATACAACCATCAATACAATCTAGTTTCAGAACATCCTTATCATCCCATAAAGAAACCCCATACCCATGAGGAATCACTTTCTGTTTTCTATTCTACCTCTCATTGTCTGTCAGCCACTAATTTATTTTACTTACTGTCTTTGCACATTTGCTTTTTCTGAACATTTCATTTAAATGGAATATTACAATATGTGTCTCCTCTGTGTGTGACTTTTGCGTACCATAATGTTTCATTTTACATTATGATGTTTTCATTTAATTGATTTTTCATCCTTGCATTCCTAGGGTGAATCCTGCATAATCATGGTGTAGAATCCTTTTTATATGTTCATGGATTCAGCTTTTTAGTATTTTGTTGAGAAATTTTGCATCTATATTAATAAAGAATTGGCTTATAGATTTCTTGTGATATCTTTGGTTTTGTTAATGAGATACTTCTGGCTTTATAGAGTACATTTGGAAGCATTACCTTCTCTTCTATTTTTTGGAAGAGTTTGTGAAGGATTGATGTTATTTCTTCTTTAAACTTTTGGTAAAATTTGTCACTGAAGTAATCTGGTTTTGAGATTTTCTTTTTGATAAGCTTTTTAATTAATTCAATTCTACTTGTCGCTGATCTATCCTGATTGTCTATTTCTTCTTGAGCCAGTTTTGTAGTTTTTGCCTTTTTTAGAAATGTGTCCATTTCATTTAGGTAATCTAATTTGTTAGCATAAAGTTGCTCATAGTGTTCCCCATAATCATTTTTATGTATATAAGGTCACTAGGAAAGCATATCTTTCATTCCTGATTTTAGTAATTTGAGTGCTCCTTCTTTTTTTTTTTTTGGATCATTGTGGCTAAATATCTGTCAATTTTGTTTTCAAAGAACTAACTTTTGGAATCTGTTGACTTTGCTTGATTTTATTTTATCTCTTGCTTTTTCTGTTCTCTAATTTATTTCTATTCTAGTCTTTATTATTAATAATTTCTATCTTTTTATTGATAGTCTCTACTTAGCTCCTTAGACATGATTTCTTTAATTCTTTGAACATATTGAAAATATCTGATTTAAAGTCTTTGGTTAGTAGGTCTAGCATCTGAGTTTCTTCAGGGGCAATTACTATTGATTCCTTTTTTCTCCTGTGAATGATCTACACAAACTGACCCCAACTTACGTTGGTCTGATTTACAATTTTTGACTTTACAGTAGAGTGAAAGTGATATACATTCAGTACTGTCTTTTTTCAAGTTTGTTATAGTCTGTCTTGTAATCTTTTGTTGAAGACTAGACATTTAAAATAATATAGCAACTCTGAAAATTAGAGTTTAACCCTTTCTCAGTGTTTGTTGTTGTTGTTGCTTATTCTTCTTGTTGTTTGATAGTTCAGTGTCTTTTTAAACTGTTTTTATAAATGTTTGTTTTCTTTGCTATGGATGTCCATAGAAGCCGCAACTCGATTAGATCAGTGATCAGCAAATAATTGAACAAAGATTTCTTTACACCAGAAATCTATACATCTCCCATTCTTTGTCGAGAGGCTCTGTGTGCATGTTGGGGTATGCTTTCATCACTCAGCTAAGCAGTTGAAAAGTGCTTTAGCTTTTACATCCCACTTGGACAGAGCCTCAAAGCTGGCTATAAGTGAGAGCTAAGGTCCTTCTCATATCCTTCCTTAGCATGAATACAGCCCTGGGCAAATGTATGGCCTTCTACATTCCCAGGAATACACTGGACCTTTTCAAAGTCATTATGAATATCTAATTCCCTAACCTCTTATCTTAATCTTCTTGATTTGCCTGTCTTTTGTCCCAACAGTTATCTACTGCCCCAGGTAGCTGCAAAGTTCAACAATTGCCTTTAAAGATTTTCAACCAACACCCCTAAGGAAAGCTTTTCCTATTGGGAGAGCTCAAAGTCGGGTTAAATAAAGACAGCTTGTGATTAGGGACTTCCAGGAAACCACTGAACTTGTTAAATAATGAGAATGCTGTAGCAGTAAAGTTTTGAAAACGCTCTACTCCTTTTCTGCCCTATCTAATGACTACTGGTCTGCTGGTTTTCACTGTTATTGCAGACCTCTGATTCTTAAGGCTTCTGTGTAGCTATAGAAAGGAGGATAGGATTAGGGCAAGTAAACATGACATTAAACTTGCTGTTTTTATCCAGATTCAGCCATTTTTTTCTTGAATAAACATATCTGGGATGTTGCAAAATTTTGTTTAATTTCCAGAGTTCTAAAAAAATTTATCCTTAGAATGTTTACCAAGTTCCTTATTGCTTTTAAGGAGGGAGTTTTGGGAAATCCTAACTCTGCCATTTTTGTTGACACCACCCTGAATCTAAAACTTTGTTTTAGCAAACTTTCCAGATTTATGTACATTGACCATTAAGTCATTCATTAATTTACTTGATTCGCAAACATTTTTTGATTGCCTACCGTGTCAAACATTATGAGAAGTACCAGGACTATCAAAATGAAGAAAGTGTGATCTATGCTATTGGGGGAAATTATGAGCAGCTTCTTATTTAAAAAATGAAAGCAAGTTTAGAAACATCCAAAAGATGTTAAGAGAGTAAAGGAATATTTACCTGTTTCTTTGGAGATTTGTACCCGCTGGTAAATTCAGTAGACTTTCTGTGCCTGAAACTCTTTCCCTAACTTATCCTTCACTCAGCTTGAATGTCATCTTCTCAGATAGACCTTTTAGGCTTATCCTATCTAAAGTCACTTTCCCTAACTCTGCCCTTAATGATTCTCTAACTCATCTCACTTTTTATTTTCTTCATATGAATTATGCCTTATTTATTAATGTATTTATTTATCCTGTTGCTCCCACCAGAGTATGATCTCCCCGATAACAAGAACTATATGTGTTTTGTTCTTTGTAGTGTTCTAACTGCCTAGAACTTAAAAATTACTCAACAAATATTTGCTGAATGAGTTTAATGAACAAATATAAGAATACATGGATAATTTTAAGAGATAAGTGTCTTGGTTTGGCCTTCATTTGCAGCTCTGTCACCCATCCCATTGGATAGTTTATATAAAATGAATGTTTCATATTTTAAAAATTTGACAATTTTCTGTGTTAATTTTTGAGTTAGCAGAAGTCTAGTGTTTTGTGTTCTCTTATATGATAGTCAGTTAGAGAAGATAAAGACACAAGAGGCATAAGAAAACAAAATTTATTCCACACACAGATCCTAGAGAAGGAGTAACCACATGCTATGCAGAGTCACAGGGGAAGCACCAGGTTTGCTTGGGTGGCAGAAGACAGTAGCTAAGGGGAAGAGAAAACTAGATCCTTTATTAGGGTTTCCACAGAGTAGGCAGAGCAGGGAAGAGTCAACAGTAGCACTGGCTAGTTTGAATAACTCCTGTGGGCTGTAAGCTATAAGGTGGTCCCTAGTGACCTGGTACCCAAGCCCTAGGACAAAGGCAGTGGGATATTGCTTCTTGGAGTTTGTGGGCCTGATAGAACAGGTATAGCTGTGGATTGGTTAGTTTGCACATCAAAGGTAAGCTCCAGGCTAAGTTCTGTGCTAACTGGTAGAATTGGCTTGCCGCAATAGGGGAAGTCTCTGCCCAGCTGGTAAGGTTTTTTTGAAGAGGCTCTATCTCTGTTCTGCCCTATCTGATGACTACTGGGCTGCTGGTTTTCACTGTGATTGCAGACTGCTGCTTCTTAAGGCTTCTGTGACACTCTAGAGATGGGATAGGGTTAGGGCAAGTTTTGTGTTCTCTTCCCAGCTGGCAAGGATTTTTTTTAAACAAGATGTCATACATTTAAGAAATATTATAAAAAATGTATGTACATAAATCATAAAATACAGAACATTTAAGAAAATATGTAATATACCTAGTCCTAACCAATACTTAATCAGTACTTTGAGGCACTGAGTAGTTTCAAGTCCAACAATCCATACAGATGGTAACCAATGCTAACATTTCTCTAGGATTTTAATTGTTATAAAGCATTTTTTTTGCCTATGATTTTATTTTGTTTCTTGATCTTTGATGAAACATACATTATCAAGTCACTGATGACCTGATAAGGAATGTTTTGCTGTGCTACAGGGTATTGGGGTACTATTTCTGGTGTAAATTAGTCATTTTGTTTTAAATTTAATTTATAAATCACCACATATTACTTAATTCACCTGCCGTAACCTCATCTTGTAGTGTAGACACTGGGGTCAGATTGCCTGAGTTCAAATCCAGTCTGAGACATTTACTAATGGCAGATCCTTACCCAAATTATTAAGTCCTTTACATCTGTTTTCTTTTTGAGAAAATGGTTAATAATACTCATCTCATAAAATCATTGGGAGGCTATAGCAAACATAGATAGCACAGTGCCTGGCAAATTGTAATTGCTTTGGAAATCTTAGCCATGACCAGACTAACACAATTATATACGTTACATGAAATTTTATAATCTCCACATATCATCAATTAATAGCTATTATTATTTTGGGGTTTTCTACTTCCAAATATTAGTCAGTATTGTTTTCTGAAATAATATAATTTCCTTGAATGTTTATGTCAGTAAGCAAATTACTTTTATATTAATGGGCTGCACTTTTGAAGGTGCCAAAATGGAGCAGAAATGTAGCATGAGGCTATTTATGTCTACTATTGCCCGAAGGGATAGAAATAATAGCAACAGCAATAGCTAATACTCATATAGCACTTACTAGGCATTAGGCCCTTTACTTAGTGCTTTCTTTATTGACTCATTTAACCCTTGAATGATCCCACTTGCATGTTATTACTTGCTCCATTTTACACATGAGGAAATGAAATACCAGTTAGTTCACTTACCCAAGAACACAGCTAGCTGGTAGAACTGTGATTTGAACCCAGTTTGTCTGGCAAGAGAGTTGATAATACAGATGAACAAATCTTCTTGTTTCAAAATTGTACATAGCATCCCTGAATTATGATACTTAAATCCAATGCCCAGCTTTATCCCATTTCAAGTTGTTTCCATATTAAGCTTCCTGAGGCATAGTTCTGGATATACTACATGTGCAGTGAAAATATTCTTGGAGTAACTTTCATACCCTTGAGCCGGATATTCACGGCCTTAACGGTATGGTCTGACCCAACTTTGCATGCAGAGTCATAATCTAACCAATGTAGACTTTTGATGTAACTGTAAAGAAAAAACCAGTATTTTCTTTCTCTGTGTGCTAAATTTATAATACTAAATGTGATTCAGTTATAAGTCTTACACTAATGGGTAAGTAAACTTATAGACTAAAAAAAATATTTTCTAAACCACACACCTCATTTTTGATTCAGAACATATGACCACCATATTTATAATTCAATGATTTTCCAAAACAATATGGTGTGTCTGCCAGGACAATAAAATTGCCCCAACAAATAAGAACTGATAATAAACATTTTAACCAAAATATGATTTGTGGTTTATGTGTATGGTCATCTTTACTTGTATACATACTCCTTCTTCTGATCGAGGCCACCTGGACACATAGATCACAACCCCTCTACCTCTAAGACTTTGTTACATTAACCACCAATCCCTTGGCAGTTTCAATTTCTTTTTCTCTACTGGCTGTTCTCTCTCCATTTGTCAGATCCTGGTACTCTGAGATCAGCAACATCCAGTGGTTTCACTTCCCATTCAGAGTACAATATGAAGCCTTCACATGGCCTCAGAGGCTCTTTGTCATCTGACTCTAGTCTACCTCACCAGCCTCATTTCTGCCTCTTCCCCCTTGTTTATTTTACCCCAGCCACATTCATTCATTCATTAAATATTTATTGAACCCCTGTTATAAGCCAGGAACTGCCTTAGGGATTTGAAATATGTGAACAAAACAAAGATTACTTTCCTCTTGGTGCTTACATTCCGGTCGAGGAGACAGCCAATTAACAATAAATGTAATACATAAGTAAACTCTGAAAATATTAGAAGGTGATATATAGTATCTTAGAAGAAAGAGTAGAGTAGGGAAAAATCAGGAGTGCCAGGAGTAGAAGCAGGTGGTAGTATGAAATAGATGAATCAGAGTAAACCTTATTGGCAAGGTGAGATTTGAGCAAGGACTTGAAGGTTTTAAGAGTCAGACAAGCAGGTATCTAGAGGAGGTGGTGGTTGCGGTTAGAGACAACAAGTGTGGCCTCACTGTGTGCTCACAGGATTCTGTGACCTCACCATCATCAGTGGCATTTCTGTTGGAAGGTGTGTGTCCTTTTTTTTCCCAGAGAGAAATGTGAGCACATTTCTTTTTTTTTTTTTTTTTTGAGTTGGCGTCTCACTCAATCGCCCCGACTGGAGTGCAGTGGCCGCTTCCGGCCCCCGCAGCCTCGACCTGCTGGGCTCCGGCGATCCTTCCGCCTCAGCCTTCCAAGTAGCTGGAACTACAGGCGCGCGCTACCATGCCCGGCTAATAGCACATTTCTAACAAATGGTAAATAACCTAATTTGCCACATTTAGAAGGATTTATAAAGAGGAGACGCCGTGGCTTTCATCCCCACTGAGATTTTTCCCTTCTAAGCATATGCCTGGAACTTCCTAGTTTCCATCACCATAAGACTCATGACTCATGACTTTCAGACTTCCCTTTTCACCTGACTTTCTGCCTCCTATACATGTTTCCAATGTAAAAAGAAAATCTGGGTAGGCGTACCTTCTCTCCCTCATCTTATCCCTTCACACCACCGCTGGAAGTTATGCTCCTTCCCTCCTTTGGCTCCGTTCACTTTTCCCAAAAGCTAGACTTTGTCACTTCTACCCTTCTACTTTTCTTCCCCCGACTCTGGACACTCTGTTACATTTTCTATATTTTATCAGCAAGATTTGTTAGAGGTAAGCAGCAAAACTTAAGCTGATGTAGTAAAATAATTATTTACTAAAAGTTTATTAGGTAGTTACCATAACTTCTAGGAGGACTGGGTGACCAGGCTTGGGGGTGCATACCCAGGTATCATGTTATAAATCAGGCTGCAGACCGAACCTGGCAAGCACAGTGCTGCCACGAATACCAAGCACATTATGGCCACTGGCACAGGATGTTGAATGATACAGTGTCCCCAGAAACTTCATCCTGCAAACTCTGTAGTTGCTGCTAGAGAACATTTTTTGCTGTCCATTTCTTTACTTCATTAACTCCTGATTCGAAGTCTGGGGTTGGTGGATCTGATTGGTGAAGTTTTATATTCACGGTAACCTCATAGCATCAAGGGAGGCAAGAAAAGCAAGAATCTGGCATTTTTGTGCTCCATGATGGTAGGCAAGCTTCTTTTGAAACACAGGGTTCAGGTTTTGCATAGTAAAAAACTGGCACGTATCAATGTGTGTGTGTATGTGTCTGTGTGTGCTTGTTTAAGTAATATAATATATATATTTTATATATGGATGTTAGTATAGGAAATAGAAATTTTATTGTATTATTGCATATATATTTTATAAGTATAAATAGATATTAAATTATGAACACATGCCTTTTAATAAATATAAATATATGTATATTTATATACCTGTGTGTGTGTGTGTGTGTGTGTGTGTGTGTGTATCTCCTTGACTATTCCCAGGTGATGTAACCTTTGTTTTTGTTTTGTTTTTTTTTTTTGAGTTGCAGTCTCACTCAGTCACCCAGACTGGAGTGCAGTGGCCGCTTCCGGCCACCGCAGCCTCGACCGGCTGGGCTCCGGCGATCCTTCCACCTCAGCCTTCCAAGTAGCTGGAACTACAGGCGCACGCTACTACGCCCGGCTAATTTTGTAATTTGTTGTAGAGATGAGGTCTCGCTTGCCCAGGCTGGTCTCGAACCCGCGGGCTCAGGCAATCCACTCACCTCAGCCTTCCAAGGCGCGGGATTACAGGCTGAGCCACCGAGCCCGGCTTGATGTAACCTTTTAAGTAACCTTTTAATTGCAGACTCCATAAAATTAGACTAAATCCAGTTATAGCTTCCCACTTTTCTTATGAAACTTCAAACTTGTCTGAGCTATTGACAATCTTAAAGAACAGTACAGGCCAGGCTTGGTGGCTCAGCCTGTAATCCCAGCACTTTAGGAGACTGAGGTGAGGAGACTGTCTAAGCCCATGGAGTTGAGAACAGCCTGGGCAACTTGGCGAGACCTCATCTCTATAATAAATCAAAACATTAGCCGGGCTTGGTAGCGTGTGCCTGTAGTTCTGGCTACTTGGAAGACTGAGGCGGAAGGATTGCCTGAGCCCAGCAGGTCAATGCTGGGGTGGCCCTGAGGATGCCACTGCATTCCAGCCTGGGCGATAGAGTGAGACTCCAACTCAAAAAAAAAAAAAAAAAGCACTTGAATTTTTTTCGTTGGTTGTATTTGACCCTTCCCACCTATTGTTTCTAACATAGGGTAGCATACATAAGCACTCTTTTTTTTGCTGATCAGTTTTACTTTGCATTTATTTAAGAAAGAAATGAATAAGCATTTTTCTGTTAATTTATAGGGAACCAGATTAATTTATAGAAATGCATATATATAGAAATGCTTCCTATCTTACATATAAGTCATAATTTGTGCATCACAAAGTACATACATGATTTTCACTGTATTAGAGAGTTAGGAGTTGGATTCATGAATTAAAATCCTATCACTCACTAACTGTGTGACTCTGGATAAAAGATAAACCTTTCTCAGAGCCAGTCAGTGTTTTTATTATCACTATGTTTTGATTTAGCAGAAATCCTGACGGGGGATATACTGACACTGTGGGGTGGCCAGGGTCTATCATTTGATAACTCTGACTCAGTTGGCTACTTGTACACACTGGTGAGGAAAGAATCTGTCTATGCTCATAAGTATAAACAAGTATAAAAACTAGCAAAGTGATACATAAGGATCAGATCCTATGGTGATGTTCTAGGCAAGCTCCATGTTGTCTGCTTTATTTTAATTTGCTCACTTGTTTGTCTTCATTGCATTTAAACAATTCCACCTACTTGTGAAACCTTATGTTATTGTTGCTTACCAATATTATAGCAGGTAAGCAGCTTTCCTCCACTTGGATGTTTCTCAATACTATCTTGCCAACCATAACAATATTCTTGGAGGGCTCCATCATGGCATGTCACAGACTTGAGTCCCTTCAGCTCACTCTCATGACCCCTCTCCAGTCCTCCAGCTGATAGCCAAAGTTGTGTCTGTGATAGACTCTTGGCCCTTTGTGTTATGTGTTGCCTAAAACATTGAAGAAAGTGATCAAGTAATAGGGCCAAAGGCACCCCAGTGGAGTTATGAACAGAGGGAAGTTATTTTATTTTTTAAAATTCTTTTCACTCCTGCTGTTAGTCTGACAATATGAATCTAATAAGGAGATTTGGGAGACTATAGGGCAGGACATTCCTCACATGGCCTCATTTTTTTTGATAGTCTGGCTTTTGAAGTCCTAGAATGGACCCAGGACACAGTAAATTATGAAAGATTTTCTCATAAACGACTTCTCTTTCATCAGTCTTGAAGATCTTATGTAGATGACCTAAGAAAATATTTATAAATGCAGGAGATTTTATCTGAAACTATTCTTTCCACTCCAAGTGTATCATTTTGTTATCTTATTTTCCCTTTGGCCTTAAGGACCAGGATAGTGTCATTTTAGAACTCAACAACATGTGATCTTCCAATCTACGAACCATAAAGACCAGGGTGACACTTGCATTTCTGATATCTGGTCCATGAGAGATTTCCTGAGAGGCTATGTTTCTTCCAGTATTTTCTTCCTTTAATACCTGAAGTGGGTCTTGTGATACCCTAGCTCAAGGGATCTTGTGTGAAATCACTCCTTTTTTATTGCCTAGCTTCAATGGTTGAAAGAGATACCTTTGATACCTGTAGATTATTTGAAATCCCTGTTCAAATTTATAAGCTTGGAGATCGGTTCTATGGAGCTTCTCATTTTATGAAGTCTTTATCTTTCTCCGGTGCAGCACTGTTGATCTGCTTTATTCTCTACCTTTTTCATTTAGACATAGTTCTTTTTTCAGAGAGTTCCGTTGGAGGATTATTTAGGCATTTGGATAATCTTTTTTCGCATTTAGAAAGTTTTAAAGTTAAAAACTCTTAAAGTGGGGCCAACATGTCTCCAACACAAGCCAAAAATTTAGAGTCAGTACACTGACTTTATACATAAGGGTATATCTGGATAAAAATTTATTTTTTATATTATTATCTACCCACAGTTGTATTGTTTGGACAGTTTATCTTTCTTTTACTTATTTTAGATTGGACTGTGTCCTTTATTCCTTGAAAAAAATGTCTCAATTAAGAAGCAGACTCCATTTTGTCTTCCAGTATACAGAGAAACTGATCATCCCTTTTTTTAATATATGAGAGAAATATCTCTGAAAATAACAAGAGATATTATTTTTTCAGAAGAGAATCTTACAGAGTTGAGTTGGTATAGTGGCATTAAGCTACCTTTGAAATGATAGGATGGGATTTGGACTTTTTTGTATGTGCATGTATTGGTGGAAGAAAGTGGGAGGATCAGTCAGTTCTCCTTATCTTCCATCAGATTGTAATAACCTGTTCTAAGCAGTGTTGCAGTCCTCGGTATCTTTCTTAATCCATTGTTATCACTGCTCTTTCATGCTCTGTCTATTGTCATGAATGTCAGACTGAAGCAGCTGAACAGGGTCTACTTCCAAAAAATTATTGCTTATGATTTTTCAATGGGAATATGTGGCTTTGATAATAAAATTTTATACTAAATCCTTTAGATGCCAAAAAGTCATATCCACTGCTAGAAAAGTGAGAACTAGAGCTGACTTTCAGTCAGGAATGACTGAAGTGCTTGAAAGAAGTTGGTGGGCAGAGGGGGAGAGTTGAAAGAGGTAATTCGCCAGGCTCCCACTATAGTCTATAAACCCTGAGTGCCCCTATTCCCTGAGTCCATGGTCAATCTCTAGGGCTGTTCTTTGCTTTCCCCGGTATATATTCACAACAAATCCTTTTAAGATAATTTGTAAGCCTTCTTTCTCGTTTTACATCTCTCCTTCCTGTTCATTTAACTGATGGTTCTCTCGCATAAAGAAATCCAGTTGAAGCAGGACCTATATAGAGGAAATGGTAACATTTTGTAAAAAAAAAAAATTTTTTTTTAAAACAGCCTAAATAAAGAAAAAAGCATGCCACATTTCTTGATGGGAGGATTAAATTTGAAAATGCCAATTTTTAAAAGCTTACTATACATTTAGTGAATTATAATGAGAATTCTAATGGAGTTTATGGGGGGATTACTTACATGACTTTAAACTTTTTGTGAAGAATAACTGTGGCTATAAATAAAAATTATTAGGAATATAGATTAGCAAGGCCAGATTTGCCCTAATTAAGGCCATATTTTAAGAAGATGTTAACACTTATTATAAAACTGCTATAACAAAAGAGTACACTATTGGTAAAGGAAAAACAATTGATCTACATGACTATTTGTTTACTTGTTGCCAACTAAAATCAAATTCACAGTCTTTTCTCTCAAACTAAAATTCAATTATGGGAAAAATAGTTATTTTCTATTGTTTCATATTCTTGAGGAAAAATTTCCAAACTTTCTACATTTGCAATATTCTAGATACCTGTAGTGAATGAAGAGACTCTACCTATAAATAATTTATAGAGAACAGCAGTGGGCTAAAAAGCATTTAACTTTATAGCTACCATCTACTTCATAATCTTTCATCTACTCTTATCTTCTGTTCCTTGAACTTTCTATAACTTGACTTAACATCTTTTTCACAGATATTTTGTCTCATAGGTCACACACAATAATGAAGTTGTACAATAACAAAAGAGGCTAATGTTTTATACCAAAAAACTCCAATAGTATGTATTTTCTTTCTGCTAAGTAAGTATTTGAGCAATAATATAGAATATTGAGTTTTTGAAGAGTCTTTCAGCAGAGCAAGCTTTTAATTTGCTTGAAAAGTTGCACAAGCCTTGTGTTTTCAAGAAGCCTGCAAATAGCTTATCTTTTACGTAGGTGTCCTCTCTCTGGAGCTCACCTGAGTGGACCTTCTTCTGCTGTTCCTTTTTTCACTTTTAAGAGGTGTCTATGAGCTATCTGAATGAGGCAACGAGACATAACTATTCATTCTATTAGGGATTCATTCTATTCTTTTTAAAATTAATTAATTCATTTTAGGAAAATCATGTTTACTCCCTAATTATTTTAGGTGCCCAATAAGTTCCTATTCTGTATCTTCAGATGATATAAATCCAGAGTCACCCCCCACTATATGCAGAAGGATCTGGGCATTCTCGAAGAGAGAGAAAGAAAAAGACTAGAAGGTAGTGGGGAAAAGAGTGGAGGGGGAAGGACTGGAGGAGTGGAAGGCTGTCTTCCATGACGGGCTGGATTTTCCAAAAGCTCAACTCTCCTACACAAAGCAAGTCCCTGTGTTATTCTCTGACAGGAATTGAGGTCATTGCTTCATTATTTTTGTGTAGAAGTCATAGAAATGCAATATATCTTTTAAAGCTATTACATAATTTTCTGAAATAGTCTAAAGTAAACACTAACTTTTTATTATTGAATTTTACTTTTTGAATAAATTATTGTTATAAAATTTGGAAAGTAGATTTCCTGACCAAATTTTGGCGGGAATCATTACTTAAGGTTATTATATCAGTTTGGCTGTTTTTTAAACATTATTTCAAGTATTTTTATCCCAGGTTTATTCTCTTTCGTGTGCTATTATGATCTTTTGTACACACCTCAACCTTACATATTTTAAACAATCTGTTCTGTAAACATAGAAAGACAACCTTTTTAAAGGAAAGCTTTCTTCGTGGCATAGAGTAGCAAACAGAAGTGAGAATCTGTCCTTTAAAAAGTGAAGAAAGAGGTTAAGGACTGTTTAGGGATGCACTTTTTAAATTTTCAAGGGATTTTATCATTTGCTTTTCTACATCTTTCCATGGTTCTCTTGGTAGTTTACACCTGTGTGAGGAGGCTCAGGGTCTTCCTCAACTCCACTTTCCAACCCCCTTTAGATTTAGACTCCTCAAATGATCTGAATGATTCAGCAAATACCTATCATTCCTCCTTTTTTTCTCTGTCAAAACATGGATAATTTTCCCAAAGTTATTAAATGATGATGAAATGTTACTTCAAAGCTATAGAAACAATTTTTATATATTTTTATGTATTTACTTACTGTGGTGTATGTGTGTGTGTGTGTGTGTGTGTAAGGAGACAGGGCTTGAAATGTTAAGGATCCAGAGGAGCCATCTCTCAGAGAAGGACTTCTTTCAGTGATTCTATTTGACTCATGTTTCTTTTTTTAAGTCCAGGAAATCATATTTTTATGATTTATTTTGGAATTTAAGTTAGTTTTCTTTCTGCCTGGGTGACTTCTTTCTACCCGTTCTTTCAGGCTTAGTTGAAATTTCAGCCCTAGGCAAGAAGGGATGAACTCCACTGACACTTGAATCCTCCCCTGTTATAGATATTTATATCCAGGTATGTTTTCATGTCCTGGTATCCAAGATCCTTTAAGGATATGTCTCAGTCTTTCTCATTCTTTTCTCCTCTTTAAGGAAGCACTGTGGCATGGTTGCAAGGGTGAGGACTTTCAGTGTAGACAGATATAAGTTTGAAGGCTTCTCTGTTACTTTCGAGCTTGTCTCCTTGAACAGATTAACCTCTTGGAGGCTCAATTAGCTGGCAAGTGGCTATGAGGAATAAATGAAATTTGTGACATTAGGTAGTCCATAAATTAGTGTTATTTTCTTCCTGTCTCTTTTAGCACCTGTGTTTGACTAGCACATAACAGATATGTAGCAAATTTATATTGAGTAGAATTTCAATCTATTAGATATTATTAATAAAAATGCTGTTATCATATACTTATCATCATAAGAGTGTGTAATCCCAAAACGATATATAATATTTTAGAAACTTTTTTTTGCTATTTCTGAATGCAAGAATCATTCTTTATTTGATTTGATTTTAAATAGTCCAAGGTTTGATTTTACTGCATTTTTTTTGCCAAGAGTTAAACCGACGGTTTCTGAATTTTTTCCCAGATCACCTATAGTTTCTTTACTGGTCTATCTTCTGTACTGGACCCTGTCTCTGTTAGGCTGCAGCTCTCTTCGTGATTACCTTGGCATTCTTCCAAGTGGAGCCTTCTAATTTTAGAGTCATAATGCTTGAAGAACAAACCACAGATGTGCATTGAAATGCGCACAGTATGGGGCAAAGCTATTTCTAAGAGTCATAATAAAAAGTTCTTTTACCCTAAAGATATCATTTGAAAACTTAGTGTATTCCCTTTTCTTTTTCTTTATCTGACTCAAGAATACTGCTTTATTTTTCCTACATTACACTGGGAAAATTTGGGGAATCTAAAAAATACTTTTTCAAAACATTTGTTTTCCAAATGTAGTCTATATCTCTAGTACATTTATAGATCATAATTTTAAATATTTTTCAACTCAAAACAAGCTTTGTTTCTGTATTATGTAATATAAAACATCTTTGAGCTTTATAACTCAATTAGTCTAATAAGAATAGTTAATATAAAAACTCTGTTTCCCTAAAGGAGGTTAGAATCTTCATCATTACTAGTATCCAAAGTCCTAAGACAGTTTTTCAGGACCTGTCTTATAACAGATCACTTTGGATTCTCACAGCTCTAATTTCAAACGCAATCTCTTACTGATGGTCATCACCTATCCCTGGTCAAGCAGAAAAATATTTCTTTTATGTATCCTGTAACTGAAGTAAAGTAAAACAGAAAAAATAAATTGGAGGGATTTTTTGGTGAGTTTGTCCAGCATAGATGCTATAAATAGATTTTTAGAGAAAACATCTTTTTGAAAAGTAAGATTTAGCATCTAAATCGTAGATTATTGCTAATTAATTTATAGCATTCGTTGGTCAAGGACCCTAGCTTGCTGGATTGACTTTGGTTTTCAAGATAAAGGTGAAATTGTTGTGAACTCCATCTCAGATTTCTAGGACTCTTTGGATGGAGAAATGCAGAGGTGGTGAGAGTAAGAGCCTAGTGTGTCTTCCTAACCAAACTTCTCTTGGTTCCTGGTCCCACATGTGCTGATTTCTCAATTTCCACACTATTTCCTTTTCTGCATATTCTGCCTATTTTCTGCATTGCGTTTCCTCACTGGATGTTACCCAGATCTTTATTTCCCCAAATGTTAAGCATTAGCTGACTTTATTAAAATATTAAAAATATAAGGCAAGGAAAGGGGAAATTATATTGAAATTAGAACAACATAAAAGCCCTATCTGCCAGATAATTTTTCTTGACCTTCTACTAGGTTATCAGTCACCTACCATGTAGCTGGGCCTGCTCTCTTCTCGGAAATCTTTGGCCTTATTGTCTTACATCATTCACTCCTATAACCCTAATTCCCTTACACTTCTTGTGCAGAGATGCCAACTCTCCCTTCATCTCATCACCAACATTCAGGGTTTCTACCACAGGACTTCATCTTCTAATACACACCATCAGGCAGTGATTTTCATTCTTTTTTTTTCCTCAAGTACATTCTAGAAGAATTTTGTATCCCCTCACACATTTTTAAGATGATGTCTAAGAGTGTAATTATTGGTACATCGTCTGTATACTCTTAGTCTATTTAAAATATTCATATATCAAATCTGCAGGTTTAGCAAATTCCAGTATGCAAAATGGCTGCAATATAACTGAATTCTTCAAGCCAATTCTTATGATCAGACTGATCAACCAATCTAACTTATCTTCTAACAGAAAAAAGAATTCTCTTAACTTTTCAATTCAAAAATAGACTCAATTCATAGAAATATATATATGGTTTGTGAGCAAGGGCTAGTGGACAAATAGATGAAAGAAAACATATCTGCTTTCAATATTTCTTTCCTGTGCCTGTTTTATTTTGCTCACAAGGGATTTTTTTCCTTAGGTTCCCTGTTATCTAATCGCCCTTTTGCTTGGCACCCAGGAGATGTTTATACCTCAGGGAAAATTCACTAGAGTGAAAATCAGGATGACTGAGACTCAAGATATTTCATTGTAAAGTGAGGAAAAGATGATTATATTAGGGAAGTGGAGAGAGAGTACTGGGCCATAATCTTTTCTTAGACTAGTTTTAGAAAAAGCCATCAGGAAATTGATATCCTTAACATTGTTTGCTCCCATGTGTTGCCTTCTGGGTAAGTAAATATAATTTGAAGATCATTATTGTATATTACAAACAAATATATTTCTTTCCCTGAGGGGTAGTCTATATTTTCCTTGTAAAATAAACATATTTTACAAGGTTATTCAAATACTATGCTAGGCATTGTATACTTGACTTGGTTATATAAATGATATGTATAATGAAGAACACATCGAACTTATAGTTCTGTAAAATTCAAATGCTGGAATAAAATCTGGACTTCTGAGCATGAGGAGGTGCAATGGGAAACAAATCAGTAGCTTATCCCCATGATGTGCCATAGGCAGAGTTAAACATTTTCTGAATAAGGCCAGATAGTAAATATTTTAGGCTTTATGGAAGATAAAGTTGTTGCCGCCACTATTCAACTCTGCCGTTGTAGTACAAAAACAGCAGTAGACAACATGAAAGCAAATAAGTGTTGCTGTTTTTCAATAAAATTTTATTTACAAGATCAGGTGGTGAGCTGAATTTGGCCTGGTTGGTAATTTGCTAACCCATGCCCTTAGCTATGGCCTCATATAGGAAAGGAGAATAAGGTCCAGTATATGAGAGAGTACCCCCCAAAACCCAGAATTATATTTTGGAGGGCGGGCCCCTTGTAGTTCAGGCTTTTCCCACTAGGCATGTCTTCTAGGAAACCATTGGCATCACCGTACCAGCTAGTGTTGTAAGAAGCTGCGTTCAGTTTCAGTGATTTTTTTTTTTTTTTTTTGAGATTCTTTCGATGCATTTGTCCATTTCGTGATGGATGATTTATGAGCTCACCTGCCCACACCACACTGAGCATTCAGCAATTTTGACCAAAGACAGCATGGCCTCAGTGTCCCACCTCCCAGTTTATCTGATCTTGCCTAGAGCGACTTTTTTTTGTTTGTTTTCTTGGATGAAAAGTCCTCAAAGGGAAATGTTTTGCTGATGTGAAAGAGGTGAGCCAAAAAAAAGCAGAAGCACTAAAAGACATCAAAACTGACGAGTTCAAAAACTGTTTTGAGCAGTGGAAAAGTGTCTCAATAGTTGTATTACATCAAACATAGAGTATTTTGAAGGTAACGGAAGTTTAATCATGTAAGAATAAGTACACATTTTTTAAATAAATAAATTCCAGATTTTTGGGGTCCCCCCCATATATGGCCCAATACACATATGTAAGTTTAAGCCAGTGACTCCAGAAGACATTATTTAATTTTATCATTCAAAAGAAAATATAAAACATCTTTCCCATCTTATATGTTCACACTAATAAAAGCTAGTGGATTTCAATTGCCAGTATATCCACTCAGTATTTCTGATTTAAATCATAATTTTTACCCACTAAGTATGTTTACCTCCATTTTTTTAAATAGAAGAGATAATTCAAAAACTGGCAATTATAACTTCTTTAAATCTATATAATGTTTAATTAAGAAAATCCAGGGATATCTTCTACTTCTTTTAAGCATTGTGGTTCTTAAAGTATGGTCCCTATACTGGCATCATCAGTGTCACCTGGGAACTTGCCAGTAATGTACATTCTTGGGCCCTGCATCAAGCCTATTGAATCAGCAACTTTGAAGGCTCTGTAATCTGGTTTTAACAAGCCTTCCAGGTGATGCTGATGCATGCTAATTGTTTGAGAACCACTGGTCCAGTGTGTACCAGGTTTTTATTAAATTCTTTTTCATTGAAAGATTTGCACATTCTTCCTCAGTAATGTCATTCAATTTTCACTTTTTTTCTGCATGCCTTCCATTTCTCTTACACAAACTGAAAGTTTCTTAGTTGATCTCACCTTCCACTATTTAGATATTCATTCATTCATTTAATAAAAATGTGTAGCATGCCTACTATGTGCCAGGCACTATGTTAGATACAAGGTATACATCAAAGAATAGAGGAAACAAAATTCTGAAACACATGTAATTGCATCACATTGTGGAGGAGCCCCACAATGAACAATAAGTCAAAGTATTTTATACATTAATAGAAACTACAAAGGAAATAAAAATGCATGACAGTGATCTGAGAGAAATTAGCTAGTGTGGTCAGGGAAGGGTTCCTTGAAGAATAGATGTTTTAGCTGAGGCCCGAATAATAAGAGAGAGCCAGCCTTTCAAACAGCTGGAAAAGGCAGAGGAAATAATAATAAGTAACATTTACTGAGTTTTTGCCATGTGCCAGTTATAGTTGTAAGGGCTTTGCATATATTAACTCTTAATTCTGACAACAAACCTATAGAGCAGATATTTTCAATATTTCTATTTCATAGATGAGCAAACTGAGGCACAGAGAGGGTGGATAATTTACAAAAGTCGCATAGCCCTCAGGATTCAGGGTGAGATGAGATTAGAGAGATAGATAGGGCTTTACTTGCTAAAGCGAGAATGTTGGATTTACTTCTAAATGGCATTGAAGCCATTCAAGAGTGCTGAGAGGGTACTGACTTGTTCTGATTTACAGAAGGATTGTAGAGGAGGTAGCTGGGAGCAGGGAGCATGACGGAGGCTATTACCAGGGGCCAGTTGAGAAATGTTGGTGGCTTGGACAAGAGTAGTACCTATGGAGATGGGGTGATGTGGATGGAAGTAGGGTTTAGTTTGTACTAAACAAATTTTAGTGATTAAGGAAGTAAAAGAGAACAGGAGGACAAAGGAAACCAGTCTAAACATAACACTTCTGACCCCAAATGTGTGGGTTTTCCACACCAAACAATTCTCTAATTATCTTCAGACAATAACTGAGTGTCCTAGAATTTAAATCAATTCTGACACTAACCACATGAAATTTTCGCAGACCCTACTACAGCTTAAGACTGTCCTCCCACTTCAGATGCCAGTTGAAAGTATTGAGTCCCCAAGCTACTCACACTCCTGACCGATTTGACTAAAAGTAGGGGGATTTCCACAACCACCTTCTCAGGTTTGATAATTTTGCTATAATGGCTCACAGAACTCAAAGAAACACCTTACTTCCTTTTGCCGGTTTATGTGTGTTATCTTTGTTTGTGTGATAGTTTGCTTAGAATGATGGTCTCCAGCTGCATCCATGTTGCTGCAAAGGACATGATTTTGTTCCTCTTTATGGCTGCATCATATTCCACTTTGTATATGTACCTGTAATGCGGTAACCCCAAATCTGAGAGGGCTTGCAAAGAAGTCACCTGAGGTCCAGCAGGGAAAGACATTGGTTTATTAAAACTTATGAGAGGCAGCGATGGTGGTAGGTGGCTGAAGAATCTGCCCCTTGGGGCAGTATAGTAAGCAGTTTTATAACCAAAGCAATCGTTAATCATTAAATTTCAATACAATGTTTACAATTACTTTGATTAAGAGTAAGTGATGACATTGTTTCCAGCTTTGCTTGGTCACCTGCATCCGGGACTCATTACTGGGAATATGCATACCCTTCAGAACCAGCCTTGACTGGTGACTCCCTGAGGGAGAGGGGCAGAAAGAAGCCAGGTATAGGGGGAAACAGTCTATGTCTGGACAATATCACAGTACCACATTTTTTTAACCAGTCCACTTTTCATGATATGCGGGTTGGTTCCATGTTTCTGCTATTGTGAATGGCGCTATAATGATATTTTATAGAAAGGGGTTTGTTTGAATCTGCCAGGGAGAGAATATAGATAGAGAAGAGAAGAGGGCCCAGAACTGAGAGCTGGCACTCCTGGGGCATACTCAGAGGTTCGGTAGAGGGCCAGTAGCCTCCTGTCGTAACCTCTGACTTTAGCTGGTTTGGGCAGCCTGGGACCCCAGTGGAGCACCCTTGGGAGGGAGGGTGGATCCATTACTAACCTACTGAGAACCAAGTGTGACCACACGCTCTGACCTTCACCCGCAGTTGATTGATCTAGTTACTCTCTGTCCTAGACTTGTTACTCCACTCTGAATTCCCATTATCTGAACATGCCCTTTATTTTTGAGTATCTGATCTTCAAATTTTACGCCTTCTGAGAAGCCTCTCTGACACCTCCCTCTCATGTCTGGTTACTGTCACCACTGTGCTCCCACATCGAGTTGCTCACTTTAATGTGATAGCACTTATCACATGTTAACTACTTTTAGCTCTCTCTCTTCTCTTTCAGACTATTCAGAACCAGTGCCATGCTCTTCATCTCTTACTCAGCACTTGCAGACTGCCTAAAGGGTCTCAGTCTCATTCTTGGTCTCAGTAAATATCTATTGAACGAGTGATTGAAAGAATTCCTCATACCTGGTACCCATTAGCGTTGGATATGCCGCTCCCTTCAGTCAGTAGATTTTCTTTCCATAAAGATTTCAGGAAAAATAATGTTTATTAGCTTTGGAGCAAAAGTAGATTAGAAAGGTGTGGTTTCTAGATAGTCATTATTAAATTAACACTAATAATAATGGTAATAATAACAAATAAATAAATACCACCTTATACAACTGAACAGTTACCATATGCTAGGCACCACTCTAAGTTTTGTGTGTCATTCATAAATTAATCCACAAATTAGATCCTCAGAGGTTCTCATTTTAACACTGTCTGAACAAAGCACTTTTTTTCCTTCAGTTTTAGAATTTGTAGTCTTTTTGGTGGGAAATACCCCCGCAACTGAAATTTCTTATATCCTCTGCAGTCCTTATCACTTTTCTCTCCACTAAATGCCAAATAAATATTTGTCCATTTGCTTCGGTACTGATATTGGCTGCACATGCAGAGATCTCTGTCACTGTTCAAATAAAGTTCTAATTCCAACCATAGTTTTTCTAAATTATTTCTCTAAATTACCTTAGAAAATATTGGGATAGTTTTGGAAAAATGTAAAACAAGTAAAATTTGTGGCACTACTATCTTTCCATGGCGTACCAAGATAGCTTTCAGTTGGTAATCATTTTTGTGGTACTTAATAATTGCTTGTAGATTAGACCACATGTGTGAAAGACTACATTACATGCTGGTCATGGTCACACAAATTGAAACCAGGATTTGCCTTTTTGGAGGATTGCCTTAAGAAGAATTCGTAGCTATTATATAGCTGATCGTATTTTATGTCCTGGTTAAATAGCTAATGATTTTCTTGTATGAATAATAGGAGAAGACAGATTTTATGTTAAAAAAAATTGGGAATATTGGCTTAAATATCTGTCTCTACTGTACGATTTTTCAAAGCCTATGCTACACTAATGTGTCTAGTGAGTCATCATTAGCATCAGCATCTCCCATATTTGGTCAGCTATGGAAACTTTCTCCTCCTTCAAACATTTGACATCTTACAAATATTTCATAGAACACAATTTGGAACAACTGTGGTATTTAGGTCATGAAGATGCAGGAGGAATGCCTACTGTTTTCCAATCTTTGTTATGGGAAAGCAAAAGCATAAGTTATGAGGGGCAATGTCTGTGAAGGTTAAAACAAATATCCCATAAGGGCACTTATTTCCTTTTCATATTAGATCACTTGGATCTGAGCAAATAATCAGGTCATAGTTGAATGGAGAATAGTGCAATATGTCACAGTTACAGTGTTGAAGGGCTCACCTTCCCTCAACTCAAGACAGGAGGTCTCCACATTTTTCTTTAGTCTCCAAGTTCTCCAGAAAGGCATTAGGATTATCAGTAGCCTGGCCTTAGCTGATTTCTCACTGTTCTAACACATTTATGCCACCCTGTATGCAAACTAGATGCATTGCTGTTTTCTGAACATACTCATGTTTTCTGCAGTCTTCCTTTTATTCTTCCTTTTTCTTTTGCCTGGAATATCCACCCATTCATCTCCCCATGTTGAAGTTGGATAGTTGGCTAATTCGCCATATATTTACTGAGGTCAACTCCATGTAAGACACTAATTATCTTGCAATTTTAAAGAAATATGCTCATAGAATATGTTTCTTTTCCTCTAGTTGGGCATGAACCCAACTAGCTTTTAACTACCTTAGAATACAAGGGGGAACCCCCCCCCCAAAAATCCGGAATTTATTTATAAAAATTTGTATATTCTTACATGTTTTAAACTTTGATGCAATACACCTATCAAGATGCCTTTTCCACTGCTCAGAATCGTTTTTGAACTCTTCAATTTTGATGTTTTTTAGTGCTTCTGCTGTTTTTTTGTTTCACCTCTTCCACATGGACAAAATGTTTCCCTTTGAGGACTTTTTTCATCCGGGAAACGAACAAAAAAAGTCGCTCAGGTCAATAGGGAAGGTAGGGCACAGTGGTCATACTGTTTTTGTCAAAAACTACTTAACATTCAGCACAGTGTGGGCAGGTGCGTTGTCATGGTAGAAGAGCCAGTTACCAGTTTGCCTCAACTTGGGACGTTTTTTCTACAAATCGTGATGCATCCCTCTCAAAACTTCCATATAAAAACTTTGGTTTACTGTTTGACCTGGAGGAACAAATTCTGAGTGTACTACAAAGGACTCACCTTCCAAAAGATAATTCTTGTTTTTGGGGGGCCTCGCCTCATATGTTACATCTCACAGAATAGTTTCCTTGTCTGCATGATGTGCCAGTTAACTATGTGCTTAGCCCTTACCACCTAGTAGACTAAATGTATCGCAAGCAAGAGCTGTGCCTTACTTCTTGACACTGAGAGGGCCTTACCCAGCTCCTGGTCCTACTTGGCACTTAAGAATCTGTGAAGTTTAATATAGTGTATGGGTGCCCCTTTGGGGATTAGTAGAACCAGAGACATAGAACCAGAGACTAAACCCTGCTTCTCAGATTCCACTAAATGAAGATATTTGCTTCTGATTCCTCAGGAATTCTCCTGTACTGACAGACTAGGTTTTCCAGGTAGCACCCAACCAACCCACTCTTGCAGAAAGATCTTGCTTAGAACAAACCTCATCCAGAGTCAAAGAGAGACATGGCTGGAGACCCTGTGTTCCACTCACCCACAAGTTCTCAATATGGCCAGCAAGCAAACGCAAAAAAGAGAAATGAGTTGACTTAATTAAACTGACAATGTTGTTGACTTTTAAGTGAGCACTGTCAAAACCAAATTAAAACCTCAGTTGTTTTAAGTAATTTTCAAAATGCAAACATTTTGCCTGAAATATTATTAACTAAACTGTCTAGTTTTATTGAAAGGTATGATTTGAAGATTGACTCATTCTGCAATCCTTTGACAGATACCTTCAGTTTAAATATCAGATAAAGTATGCACATCACATTAGGAAGGTTTGATGCACTATGTGTAGAGGGAGTGATCATCCTTCAGCTGAATACCTGTACCCCGTTGTCCCTTTTCTAGTGTTCTTTTGAAATGAATGACTTAAAAATCAAATCAGCAGGATAGAGGTAGAAGAGAGCCAGGTGACTTCTCATATCTTTTTCTTTGTGCTTTTGATATTCAGTCTTCTATTGCTTTTCCCTTGAGTGCAATGAGAATTTGGACAGGAATAAGATGAGTGAAAATTGAGCACCTTCCTGACAGGAACTATCTGAGTTAATTAATAGAGAACCAAAGTTGGATACCAATCCAGCATTTAACAGTAATCAGCACTGATATCGTTTTTTTTTTTTAATGCCATACGTTTTATTTTGTCAAGAGGAAAATGATAAAGAAAAAGGGGCAATAAATGAGTAAACTTGATATGAAAAAATTAGTGTAATACTTTCTAGCCATTTTAATCCATTCATTTTTTCCCATTTTTAAAAATTCTTTTTACAGGCAAAGATAAGCTCAAAGTGTCTGAAGATGATCTGAAGAAACTTCTTCTAATTAAATGGTGTGTTTTGGAAACCATTCGTTTAAGATCCCCTGGTGTCATTACTAGAAAAGTGGTGGCACCGGTTAAAATTTTGGTAAGCTTTGATTTTGTTTAAAAATAATCAAACTCCTAGGGGAAAAACAAGTACATATTTTGTCCACACATATTTTAGATCGTCATATTATTGATTTATTTGTTTTAAATTATTTTAAATTTACACATAAAATTGTATATATCCATCTTGAACATATAGTTTTGAAATACGTACACATTGTGGAATGGCTAAATCAAGCTGATTAGCATATGCTTTGCCTCATGTATTTGTCACTTTTTGTGGTAAGAACACTAAAAATCTACTCTCAGCAATTTTCAAGATTATTACTAAGAGTAGTCACCTTGTCATATAGTAGATCTCTCGAACTTACTTCTCCTGTCTAACTGAAATTTTGTATCCTTTGACCAACATCTCTCCAAATGTCCCACCACTGGTCACTGTCATTCTACTCCACTTCTATAAATTCAACTTTTTTAGATTTCACATGTAAATCTAAATTTTTCATGCAGTGTTTGTCTTTCTGTGCCTGATTTACTTCACTTAAAAAAATGTCCTCCCGGTTCACTCATGTTGTTGCAAATGACAAGAGTTCCTTGCCTTTTAAGGATAAATAATATTCCATTGTGTATATAGGCCACATTTTCTTTATACATTCACTCATTGATGCACAGAGACTGATTCCACATCTTGGCTATTGTGAATAACGCTGTAGTAAACATAGAAGTGCAGCTATCTCTTCGACATACTGATTTTATATCCTTTGGATAAGAATCCAGTAGTGGGATTGCTGGATCATATGGTAGTTCTATTTTTATTTTTTTGAGGAAACTCCATACTGTTTTCCATATGGCTATTCTAATGTACATTCCCACCAACAATGAGCCAGGATTCCCTTTTCTCCAAGTCCTCTTCAGCACTTATTGTCTTTCATGTTTTGTTTTTTTTTAAATTATAGCCGTTCTACAGGTGTTAGGTGATATTTCATTGTGTTTTTAATTTACATTTCTCTGATGATTAGTAATGTGGACCATTTTTTCATATACATGTTTGTAATTTGTATGTCTTCTTTTGAAAAATATCCTTTGCCCATTTAAAAAATCTGGTTTTATTTATTCTTTATTTTTTTTAACTATTGACTTGTTTTAGTTCCTTGTGTGTCTAAGATAGTAACCCCTTGTCAGATGTGTGTCTTGCAAATATTTTCCTCCATTAGGCTTTCTCTTCACTCTGTTTATTGTTTCCTTGGCTGTGCAGAAGCTTTTTAGTTTAATTTAATCCCATTTATCTGTTTTTGCTTTGGTATCCTATGCTGTTGGGTTCATATACAAAAAATTATTGCCAAGAACAATGTCATGGAGATTTTACCATATGTTTTCTTCTGGCAGTTTACAGTTTCAGGTCTTACTTTTAAGACCTTAATCCATTTTAAGTAGATTGTTATATATGGTATGAGATAAGGGTCTAATTTCTTTTGACTACATGTGAATATCTAGTTCTCCCAACACCGTTTATTTGAGAGACCATCCATTTTCCATTGTGTGTTCTTGGCACCTTTGTTGAAAAACAATTGACTGTAAATGTGTGAATTTATTCCTGGACTGTCTATTCTTTTCCATTTGCCTATGTGTGAATTTTAGGATTGTTTCTTCAATATCTGTGAAAAATGTCATTAAAATTTGATAGCACTTATCAATATATAATTTCTCAAATTCCATTAAGAACTAAGTAACTCTGGTACAGGTTACTAATAAGTTGTGTAGCAATATTTCATAGGAATTTGTCTGTTGGCAACTGTTTTAACTAAAATGTAACCCCTTAATAATCACTCTGACCATGTGATCCTATATCAGAATCAGTATAATCCTCTTTAAATCAGGGAGATGGATTGGATGGCCTCATGTCTGATGATTCAACCAAAAAGTATTTCTGAGCAGCAGAGAACTAAGAAATTCAAGATGTGAAGCAAGTTCTTTTATATAGCCAGAAGATAATTTGGGGCCATAGATTACAGATATTAGAACAGGTAGCAGGAATGTCATGGATGATCTTAATTTATATTAGGAGTCAGCAGCTGAGGGAAGAATAGAGATTCTTTCCATGGACAAAGTAGGAGAAAATTCTCAGCCATGAAAAGGTGTATGCACATGGCAGACTTTCAGCTAAGTGTGCATCAATATGGCAGAACACTATTTTTTTTTTTCAGAATGATTTGATTGAGGGCCTACATTATCCAGATAAATCACACTTAGTCCTTCACTCTTGTTTCCTTTTTTAATACACAGCATGAGAGTGCTTGGACTCAAATCAAGGAAATTCCCTAATAGTAGAACACAGATAAAATTCCAAATTTTGTAAAAGTTGCAACTTTTGTCTTCAAAGGAGACATGGTTTGTTTAACTGATCTTACATAAATTATTGCATTTGGTTTTTGTAGGATTTTAACAGTTTGTAGCTTTAAGCCAGGTATGGTGGTTCATGCCTGTAATCCTAGCATTTTGGAAGGCTGAGGCAGGAGGAAGCTTGGGCCCAGGAGTTCAAGACCAACATGGCAACATAGCTAGACCTCGTCTCTATAAAAAAATCAAAAACTGAACCAGGCATGGTAGCACGTGTCTGTAGTCCCAGCTACTCAGACGGCTGAAGAGGGAAGATTGCTTGATTCCAGGAGTTCAGGGTTGCAGTGAACCATGATCATACCACTGCAGTCTGGGTGGCAGAGTGAGACCCCAACTTAAAAACAAAAACAGTGTGCTTTTAATTAATCAAATTATTAATTACTTTAAACTATGAGTATTAAATGATACCCTTTGAGAGTAAATAGTCAGATATCTTGAGACAATTAAGTAGAGCAATATGTTTATACTCTGAATATTACTAAACTTTTAATTGAACTTTTATTAAGTCCTATTTATATTCTAGTTAGTAAAGAATTGGCTTAGATAGTTATTTGTCTATCAGTGGGTATCTTGATTGTTGTTTTAAACATACAGATCCTATACGAGTTTTGATAGACTTATGCTAAATATTTCATTCATTTTGGAGCTTTTGTAGATGAAACTTTTTAAACTTTTGATTTTCAATTGAACATTACTTGTTTATAGATTTTTGTGTGTTGACTTTGTCTCTGCAACTTTTTACACTTCTTTTTTGACTCTGGGAGTGTTTTGTAGGTTCTTTGGGATTTTCTATTAGACGATATTTTTATTTCTTCGTGACCTGTATGCTTTTTACTTCCTTTTCCTACCTTATTGCACAGGCTCTAACTTCCAGCACTATGTCGACTTCTAGTGGTGACAGTAGATATCATTGCGTTGTTCCTGACCTTAAGAGAAAAGCATTTAGTTTTTCACCATTAAGTATTATAGGGTTTTTGTAGATGCTCTTTATCAAGTTGAAGAAATTTGCCTTTATTTCTAATTTGCTGCTACTGTTTTTATCATGAATGGTATTAGATTTTGTCCAGTGCTTTTCTGCACCAGTGATTTATAATCATGTACTTTTTCTTCTTCACCTGTTCATATGGTGATCATTTTACTAATATTGAATGCTAAACCATTCTTTCATAATTGGAGTATATCTCACTTGACCAGGGTATATAATTCTTTTAATACTTTGTTGGATTTGTTTTGTCAGTATTCTGTTAAAAATTTAGGTTCATGATAGATATTGGTCTGTAGTCTTCTTTTTTGTGCTATTTTTTCTGGTTTCTATATCATGACACTCTTTTTTTCTTTTTTTGAGTTGGAGTCTCACTGTCGCCCAGACTGGAGTACAGTGGCCGCTCCCGGCCACCGCAGCGACCTGCTGGGCTCCGGCGATCCTTCCGCCTCAGCCTTCCGAGTAGCTGGAATTACAGGCACATGCTACCATGTCTGGCTGATTTTTTTTAGTTACTGTAGAGATGAGGTCTTGCCAAGTTGCCCAGGCGGGTCTCAAACCTGCGATCTCAGGAAATTCACTCACCTCGGCCTCCCAAAGCATGGGATTACAGACTGAGCCACCGAGCCCGGCAATAAGGGAATCTTTATAGTAAATGTAGAGGAAAGAGATTAAGATGTGGTTTGGGATGACTGACTAAAAGTGGGTATTTTTTAAAACTTCTTAGGGTTAGGGTTAGGATTAGGGTTAGGGTTAGGACTAGGGGTTAGGGTTAAGGTAGGGTTAGGGTTAGGATTAGGACATCTTAAAATTAGGCATATTAGAAATTAAAGCCAATAAATTGTTAAAATATTTAGTAATTCATTAAAAATAATAAGAAACCTTTACATGCTAACATAATAGTATGGTTTTATAAAATGCAAGTATATTTTCCAAAACAATAAAAAAAGTATAGCATCATTTTAACTTTTTGCAAATCTTCTTAAGGTCTTGCTTATAGAAGACATCTAAATTCTCTTATAGGAGGCTGTAGTCAATCTGCTGTGATACATTATTTCTATGATGGAAAGGAAGGAAACCCACCCTCAGCCTCACACAGAATGTAGCTGGAAAAGGAAGCTGAACTTTTAATAACCCTTTCAGATATTTGCAGCTATTTTTAAATACTATACTACAACTCAACAAATGATAATTTCTTGTTGCATTCTGAAAATATATAAATGAATTTTTTAAATTTTTATGTTAAAATCCACTAGTCTATTCTATACTTTGGGCATTTTACCTAGGAATTATTTTTGACCTGTCTGATTCCCTGAAAATGTCTTTGGGAATTCCAAGGATCCTTAGACTACGTTTAAGGGCTGCTTTTGGAAAAATAAAGGACTGTGTTTAGGATTGAGTTTAGGATTAATCAATGAACCTACAAAGAAGATGAACAGACTTGGATGTACCATATCAAAATTTAATGTCTTATTTTTTTAAATATAGCACAAATTAAATGTAAAACAAAATTAAGAAAACATATCAATATAAGAACACATGGTTAAATAATTTTAATATTCAAGTAACTCATACAAATAGGTAAAAAAAGAACTAATATCACGTAGATTAGTAAGGACTGGACATAACCACTGAAGTTTATAGGTTAAAATGGCATTAGAAATCCCAATAAAGACATAAAAATTTAAAATACAACCTAAAAGAATCTATTAGAAATGACAGATTAGCAAGTAAAAGGATAATGAACTGATATTTTAATAAATTATAGTTAGAAACATATTTTACTACAAAATTTGAAGAAACAGTTGAGTAAAGTGTTAATTGCCTTAAAAATATCCATGTCCTTCATTCCCTGATCATTTATGTTTACAGAATTTATTTGAAAAATGCTTTGTAGAAGAAAATGCTTATGGTGGCATTATTTATTATAGAAACAAGTAGGAAATGATTACATTAATTATGGTTTAATCTACCCAGTAGAAGATTAAACAGCCATTGGAGGGCAGATTACTCACAATGAATATACAATAAAAAGAAAAAAATTCTTATAATGTTAAGAGAACAAAAAACAGATTCAAAAACTGATTATTCAGGAGAACGAAAACTGTGTTTAACAACAATAAGAAATATCTCCTATTATTACTAGGGTAAAAGTACTGGGAAGAAGTCTAGCCAATCAATGACTGTCTTTGGATATTAGAGTTCTGTTGTGAGTTTTTTTTCCCTCTACTTTTTCTGTATTTTCTACAATTTTTGTAGAGATCAGTTTTTATCATACAAAAGAATATACTCTTTAATTTTAAAAGACATTATTATAATATTATTATTATTTAATTTTTTGTGTGTGTGGCGACTAACACCAACCAAGCATCTGGCTAAGATCCAGGAGAAAAAGCAGTGTGCTTTGAATATCCTATTGGAGATGCTTTGCCTTCGTGGGACTCCCCCTTTCTCTTAAGATTCTACATTCCTTGCACCCACTTAGCTCTTGGCACCTTTCTTGAATTATAGCAGACAGTCCTGTCTTCTCTCTTCAAGAAAGCACCACCTCTAGATTTGCAGATGAAGCTCATTTGACCTCACAATATCCAGGTGAGGTGGGATGGCCAGGTTCAATTCTGTCTGCCTGAGAGATGCAGCTGTTACAACACGGTGACTTCCCTTTTCCAGTGATCTATGTTCTCATCTTGTGGCTGCTTTGTCTGCCTCTTGATCTTTAACTCCATCTGTTCTGTAAATAAAGATAGGGACTGTTTAGGCTGGGCCTGGTGATGTCCGCTTGCTCAGAGGAATTTTTGACAGAGCCAGCTCCAACATTCCTTTATGCCATTTGTCAGTATGGTGGCTGCTGCTGCATACTTTCTTTCTTGTCTCCTCCCTGTTGCTGGTGGTAATTTTGTGACTGAGGACCTCTTGGAAGTCTCCCTTTCTTTGCTAGCTTGCTGTATAGGAGAGCAGCATCTCCAAGTCATGATCACCTGCCAGCAGCAAGTAAAGAGGATGATGGGGTGGGGAGGGAAGGGCAGTGGTTTTCCTGACGGAAGTCCTATCCCAGTGCTGGCCCCAGCCCTGCCCCCAGTTCACAGCAGGGTCCCCTGTGACTGATTCCAGAGTCAGTCATGACCTCTCTAGCCTTGGTTCCAGTAGAAGTAAAACTATAATGTTATAATGTGAAGTGAGCAAAAAATGATAGGATTGGGATCTCACAGGTCTGTTTCTATTTAAAAAATGGTAAGAGGGCACCTGGGAAAACCTCACTTTTTCCAATTTTGGGTCTGACTCTTTCTCCAACTTTCCTGGTACTGAAATTGCCAAACCTCAAGCAGTAGTCATAGTTATCGTTAAATGATGTATCTTTAATTGTAAGGTATTTATGTTTTGGATATGTAAATCTAAAGAAAGCATTTTAAAAACATCTTGAGGACATTTCAAAATAATACAGGGTTAAATAGATGTGGCTTGTGACAATTGACAGTGGGTGTTACCCAGTAAAATATCTTCACCTCAGTAAAGTTGGTAGCTATCTAGCAACCACACAACTTGGGAGATCCCTTTGTCTTATGGTTCTTGAACATAGTGATGAAAGGGAGATTTTGTGAAATGGTTTTTAGTTCTTGGTATAGTTTGTAGATCATGAAAACCTATCATAATGTGGATCCAGAAGGATACTGTAGACTCTGCTGCTTGAGGGCACACATTGCTTCTCCTCAGTCCCACAACCACTGTGACCCCAAACACAAACCCAACCAAGTAAATGCACAACACTTGCTTTTTTCTATGCCTTCCTAATTAGTTGTTTTCAGCTTTTTTCTACCCTCCTGGCTGATGCTGGACAGAAGGAAAGAGAGAGAGAGAGGGGGGAAAAGAGGGAAGGAGGGAGGGAGGGAGAAACAGAGGAAGAGGGGGGGAAGAGGGGGAAGCAAGGAAGGAAGGAAGGAAGGAAGGGGAAAAAAAAAAAAGAAATTCACTGCCTTTGCCCTAACACTATCAATAGTGTCCACAGGAACAGGACACCCCTTACCCCTGTCCTCAGTGCTGCTATGGCCATTGTCCCTGTCTCAGAGTTACATTTTTCTGTTCCACAACCTGGGTGTCCACCATAGTTTCTATCATCAAGAGTACGTGCCATAAACCGTAATATCAGATGTCAAAAGCTACATTAAAGCGGACTTATAGTCGTTTCTAAAATTTTGGCAGATATATATCATACATATATATGTAACCAGATATATATGTACATGTAAATAATTATGAGATTTAGAAGCCAATCATTGCCTAAGTTGAAAAATAGAAATCACATGTCCAGAAAGAGTTAGATTTTTTCATCATTAATTATAAAGGGTCTAAGTCTTCACCACAATATAATGGTTGCATTATTTTTAATGGCCTAAACTCTCCTTAAAGCATATTTCAAAAAATGATTTGGAACTAATCTTTCTATTGTAGAATTACATCATTCCTTCTGGTGACTTGTTGATGTTGTCTCCATTTTGGCTACATAGAAATCCAAAGTATTTTCCTGAACCTGAATTGTTCAAACCTGTAAGTTATCTCTTTCAGTATACATTATCTTTTAATTTTAATTTCTTTTTATGCCAGGAGTACGAATTCGTAAATTAACTAGGACTATATCATTAATCAACCATATTTCTCTGGTAACTAAGAATAAAGTTGACTACAAAGAACACTACAGATTTGCAGTATAGACAGTGCAACATTTACAAATCACTTAGAAAAGTTTTTGGAGAAAACTTCCCCAACTTTAAAATAAATTTTATATGAAACCAAATGGGCATGTTAAGGTAAATATGCCTAGTTCTGACAGAAGCCTTATTTTATGCTTTTCAGGCAGTTTTTTCTGTTATTGGTTTCCAGGGAATACAAAATAAAAATAAGCAAATTAAAACTACAACCTGCTATTCGTTTATTTTTTGAGTTGAAGTCTCAGTCCATCGCCCAGGCTGGAGTGCATTGGCACGCTCATGGCCACCCCAGCATCGACCTACTATGCTCTGGCATTCCTTCCGCTTCAGCCTTCCAAATAACTGGAACTACAGGCGCGCACTACCACTCCCGGCTAATTTTTTTAAAATTTATTATAGAGACAAGGTCTCGCCAAGTTGTCCAGGCTGTTCTCGAACCCACAGACTCAGGCAATCCACTCACCTCGGCCTCCCAAAGTGCTGGGATTACAGGCTGAGCCACTGAGCCTGGCCCAGTCTGCTATTTCTTAGAATTGGGGTGTTACAGTGCTGAACAGAATCTTAAGAGGTCATTTAGTCCATTCTCTGCTTTTAGGTAAAACTGTCAAAAATGGCATTCAGATGTATTCATTTTGCATCCCAAGCTTTTTCCAACAGGCAGGGCTGTCAGTGTCTTATTACTAAATTTACTACGAAGAGCAATTTATGATGGCGCCTGAGACCTTATTATAAATATTCTTCCTCTTCTTAGGTCAATTCTGAGGTTGATTTACATTGTCATTTACATTTACCACTTAACAGAATTCTTTTTAAACCTTTTTATTTATAAGATCATGTTCCAAAAACACAATTGTGTCTGATATTAATAACAGATTGGAAAAAATTACCAACAACCCTGCAGCTTTATATGCAAGGATTAGCTGTTCAAGGTCATTTTTAGCCTAGAGAAATAAAGTTAAGCTTATTTATATAAGGCTGATTTGGAAAAAAAATGTTTTCTTCCCACAGGAACGTTGGGAAAAGGCAAATTTAGAGAAGCATGCGTTCTTGGACTGCTTCATGGCATTTGGAAGCGGGAAGTTCCAGTGTCCTGGAAGGTCAGTGAGACAGCTGGGTCACATTTATCTAGAAAGTCTGTAGCAAGATGATGGCTCAGATGGGAAAAGTTTTGGCTTAATAGCTCTTTTTTAAAATTATCAAACTATAGAGAAATCTATGAGAGCACATTTTGTCTGGTTGGCCTGTGGTATTGTGCAGTGTTTTTATGAGAATGTCTAAAGTGGCTTCTGATGGGAGAGCTCATGAGAAGCAAATATTACATTTACAAATGCCAAATAGAAGCACCATTTATGGTTCAAGTGGTCAGCTTTCATACAAGAGTAATTGAGAGTGGTTTGGGTACTACCTTGTTTAATAACTAAGAGAATAATATTTCTTTAACTACACCATTCTCTTAGATGTGTGCTGGGGTTATGGAACATCTTTAACTTGGAGCTTAGCAGCAGCTTATTAGATGGTTTTTGTTTATGAGATTAGTTTGGTTCTGTGAAAATTTTCCCTTGATACCTTTTATAGTTCAATTATTCTGACACTAAGGACTCCTCTTTCAGAGTGATACCCTGTTAGTGCAAGTGACCATCATTTAATGGAAGTTATTTTCATGTTTATTTTTCAAGCAGAAAAAGTTTTGAACATCTCCCCTGTGCCAGGTCTCTGCTAAGCATCAGGGTGAGAGCACTAAGAGAGATGGGTATGGTCCCTGACTTCTTAGACCTCACAATCTACATGAACTATGTCCTATCTTTTCCTTGGGGATGATTCCCTTGGGGAAATGTCAGTACCTACTTGTAACAAAATCTTACTAAATAAATATAAAAATCCATTAAATCCTTATCTGAAAAATTGTAGTTTCTTGACTTAAGAAGTCAGCCATCTTTTTTTAAACAACAATGGAAGTCCATATTTACAATTATTACTTATTCCATGGCATTCATTCTGTTCTGTCTTTTTCATGTGTTATAGAGTATCAGTTTGCTTTTAGTAATGTACACCTCCCCCAAATGATATTAACTAGTCTTAGCCAACCATAAGAATTGTATACCCCTTTTTAGAAGTTGTTCTAGAAACCCAAAGTAAAGTAAATTGGTGCTGGGTATTTCCCTGATGACAACTATTTATCCTGAGGTAGGAAGTCGACCTAAACTAACCAATCAGGCTGAAAGGAGAGACTTTACTTTCATCCTTTCCCACTGGATGTAAACAGGGAAACATGCAACCCCAGTTACTAGTGGCAAGTTCAAGAGGAACATCAAGTCCTGTGATGATGCAGAGTCTGGATGGCAGAGCAGAGATATGGAAAGAGCCCGGGTCTATGTTATGTTATTGTGTCACTGAATCGGTCAATTTTGTGGAGCTTATCTATTTTCTGACATTTTAGATAATAAAAGTCCTTATCATTTAAAGCAATTCTAGTTGAGGTTTCCATTGTTTAGAGCTGAAAACATGCTGGTATATCCACTATAAAACTCCAAAGTTGAACATTGTAATTGAGTGTCAGCTACTAAAGGGCCATAGCATGACACATAACATTAACAACAAAAGCCATCATGCTCATCCTGCTTCTCACTTTAGAGAAGCAGTTCTTAAGCCAATAACAAATTTATTGTTTTCATCACCTACTAAGAATCAGTGTCCTAAGTGTAGCTCTTTTAAAAGCAATGAATATTACCTTTTTCTCAAACTCTTTTTTCATATATTCATGGTAGCAACTGAAAAAATATATTGTAACTGTCTTTGACATTGAGCTAGACGTTTTTTAAACCAATAACTGAAATGTGTTGCAATGAAGCATATGGTATGGGTCAATTGTCAAGGATTACTTGATGAATGCTGTTTCTATGAGGGGTTATTACCACTTTCCAGAATAGCTTTTGAGGCTAACAGACATTTATTTGTATTTGAAAGTAATTAGTACAATAAAGGGGATCATGACAGTGTAGCTTACTCTATTTAGGCAGAAACTATATATTTTTAGAATGCATTGGGCTCCTACTATGTGCAAGGCAGTGTCCTGGATATTGCAGGGTCTTTGGATATGAGTACAACATATTCTCAGCTTACATGAGAAACAATTTAGGGGTAGGAGAGACATTGAGTTAATAAATAAGCCTAAGGATTCCAGGCTGAGAGATGCCAAACACCACACTGGAGATTCAAGAGAGAGAGTCAGGATGATCGTAGAAGTTTTCCTGGGGAAAGTGGCCTTCAAAGGGCTAGAAGAACTTTTAGCTTGAGGCAACAGCGTAAGCATAGAGACTAGATTATAGAGAATAGTGAGAAGTAAGACTGAAAAAGTACATCGGCCTATTTGGGAAGGCCCCATAATACCTGATTTAGGAGTTTATATGCAGTTCACATGAATCTAATAATGTGTGAAAAGGGTTTAGTAGAGTGAATTAGTTTGGGGCATGACTTAGGTTATATGGTCATGCTAATATTTCATGTGAGAGACTTGGAGTAGTAGAATCTACCAGATTTGGAAGAGGATTAGAAATAGGGATCAATTGAAAGGAAGGATTTGAAATGAATTGTGATTTTGAATCTAGGGGACTGACAGAGGTAGAAATAGAGAAATCAGGAACAGGAGCAAGTTTGGGGGCAAGATCTTAAGTTTTCCTCTGAAAACTGAGTCTGATACATGTCAAAATAGATATCATTTAATGAAAATCTACCGATTAAAATTGAAGTTTGAATACAGATGACCTATTTTTAAAACTTCATTAAGTCTAGTTTTCTTGAAAAGTCTTTAATTTTTCTGTTACTTATTTTAAACAGCCAACTCATAAAACATTTTTTTTAAAGATAAATAAAATAGAAAATTGTTCAGGAGAGCAAATGACTTCATTTAAATCATGTATACTAAGATAGATCTCTCCACTAGAAATTTAATCCTACAAATCCTTAGTTGTAATCCCCAGAAAATTGTACCCATTCTTAATCTGTGTACCAGGAGCCAATTTATTTTTCATGTCTCAAACATTCAGTGAGTCAGAGAAAGTTGACTGTAATATAACTGATGATCAAAGTTCATTATAAACAAATTCTCTATGGCCTTGCATCTGTCATCTCTTGCAGTTGAGGTCACTAAGGTGGTATAGGAGGCCCTCTCACAAGTAAACTCAAAAGAGGTTTTGCTGAGTTAACTAAATAAGTTCTCTGTGCTGCCATTGGCTGAGAACCAAAAATTTGAATGGATGAACTGTGGTGTCCTCTCCTAATAGTGGATGTTCTGCAAATAGTTTTGGGGGAGGAACCCCTTACTAGGCACTTTTCTGTAGCAGAGGAAGGGACATATTTACAGTAATTCTATTGCTGGAGAAGTCTGGTGGTTCACAGGAAAACAAGCAGGAAAAAGCAACATGAACTACCAGACTTCTTCAGAGATAACTTGAAAAATGAAGAATCTTATAATAGTGAACGATCTTGTCTGAAACTATGAGATTTAAATGGAGGAAAAATATAGGATTTTCAGTGTTAAGGAGAACTTCCTCGTGTGGGTGTCTGAGAGTCGATGATGTTAGCACAAAGTGATGTGCTTGCTGTACCCGCCTGATCTTCCTTGGTTCCCATTTCTGCCAAAGGATGCCTGGTTGGCCGTATCATTGTGCAAACTTATACGGCTTAAACTCCAGTGTAAAACAACAGCCCTGATATATTTGGCAAGATTAATCAGCTTAAAAAGGCATGCTTGGATAAGAAGAGGGTGTAATAAGAGTCAGCTGCAATACTTGAGAAGTGAAAATAAAACGTGGATTCCTCAGGAATAGAAAGTGTGATTTCTACTTTTTCTGTGCATTTGGATTCTTTCATGTATTCTCAGGTAGTGCTAGGCCACAAAGTCATGGACTTGTCTTGAATTACTAATGAAAAGTCACACAATTATTGGAAAAATAACTAAAAGCATAGGTCCATCTAATAGTAGATTAGTTCTACTATTATGCAACCTAACAAACATCTCTTAAGCACTTAGCATTAATACAATAATTATTTCATTCAGTAACTATTTATTGAGTGTGTGCTCTGTGTCAGGGTAGGGCTCTAGGAGTTGCTTTGGAAAACAAATCAGATGAAGCTCCTTCACCTAAGGATCTTATATTCGAACACAAGTGACTTTGTTAAAAACTGGGAACATTCAGATACACATTCCTGAAGTATGTATAACATAAAAAACAAACCTTACTTAACAGGATAAGATGGCACATGAGAAATGCCAAAAGAGTCATGTATATAATAACTGCCATAAGAATTCAGAGGAAGGGGGATTATAAAAGGCCTTTGGACTAGAAGGGGAATGATCAGTAAACAGCATAGAAGAGAGCCCATCTTCCTGAGGTGCTGGGGTATCAAACTTTGAGGAAAGAAAAAAAATTAAATGCTCATAGGAATATAATATATCTATATGTTTATGATAGTAAGGCAACCATATATTGGGGTTTGTGATTCTCTGAGCACATTGTTTCTATATATTTATGTTAAAGATAATGTAATATTAATGGTTGTGCCATATTCAGTAAAATATCTTTGCATAATTTTGTACAAGGGAGGACCCCAAAAACCCAGAAATTATAATTTGGAGGTTGGGCCCTGTGTAGTACAGGCTTCCCTCACAAGATAAGTATTCTAGGAACCCATCGGCATCAGTACACCAGCTAGCATTGTTGTGAGAGGCTGTGTTTGACTTCATTGAATTTTTTTTGGAGATTATTTCAACACATCTGCCCATTTCATGATGGCTGATTTACAAAAGTATCTGCCTACACCGTGCTGAGTGTTCAGCAGTTTTTGACCAAAAAAAGCATGTTCCACGTGGTACACCCTCCCTATTCACCTGATCTTGCCCCAAGCAACATTTTTTTGTTTCCCTGGATGAAAAACGTCCTCAGAGAGAAACATTTTGCCTATATGAAAGAGGTGAAACCAAAAAATGGCAGAAGCACTAAAAGGCATCAGAATTCACAAGTTCAAAAACTGCTTTGTGCAGTGGAAAAAGTGTCTCAACAGGTGTCTTGCATCAAACAGAGAGTACTTTGAAGGTGACTGAAGTATAAACATGTAAGAATAAATACACAATTTTTAATAAATAAATCCTGGTTTTTTGGAGGGCTCCCCCCTCATATGAGATGTGTTGTAAGTAACTTTCTCGCTTTTACACTTAGAAATAGCTGATTGCTTTTTTAGAGTGAGAAAATTCAAAACCCCATGAATTTAATGACAAGTTGAAAATCCAATTTATTCTGAGGAATTCGTTCCATAAACAAATGCATCACCTTAACTCCAGTTGTTAGGTATAATTAAATGAACTGTACTTATTTATATAATTGTTTCCTTACATTTTTATATAGTTTGCATGTGTCCTGGAAAGTATATAAAAGGGAGTTAGGAATGAGGGTGGAAAGGATGGATGTGACTAATTCTAAGACTCTAAGCCAAGTTGCCAGAATCCCTTATTAATGTTTAGCCATGTTTCTCTCTTCTTACTGCTCTAATATGAAGCAATGAGTCACTCAAAGGAGCACAGAAAACATTGGTAAAATTTCAGTCATTGCTGGCCATTTCATTTTGACACTTCATTATGAGGCTAGATATAAGGACAGAGGAAGCAATTCAAGAGTGATTTTTGATACTTAAGCTAAAGTGTTTCTAAAACAAAACACGTTCATTTCTGAGCAAAAATTTCAGAAAGGGCGCCCTTTTCCTTTAATTTCCAAAATAGATCTTTGGCCCCTTTGGTATACATAATGTGTCTGAACAGAATATGTATCTACGAAGAGAAATAAAGAACACTTAGGCTGGGTATCCCCCCCCCATGTGTTTTCTTACCTCATCAAACCGAGTGATTGCTTTTTAATAAGTTAAGTATCTTCAGTGTTCTGAAAAAGTGTTTTATTCCTAGGAAAAGAAGACTGGGATTAAAACTACTATACCACAATATTGCCCATAGATAATTGTTCCCTCATTATGTAATGCCTTCTCTCTCTCTAGTAGTCTTAATTTTCATTTGAAGATCCATGGGATTCTGATGTGCTGATTCCACTCTCAGCTCTATAGGGCCAATTAGCATATTCTCTAAGCCAATCAGCACATTCCATCCCGTCTCTCCTTCTCTTCCCACAGTGATTGATGTAGGTGTTGGAAAATGTTTTAAGCAGGACAGTTGACTACCAGAGTTTCCATTGAGACTTCTGGGTCAAAAATAATCATTACTTCCAGCATCTGAATAAAAAGGCATTTGGCTCCAGAAACTGGTGGCAGCATTTTTAGACTATAAGAAAAGACAATATTAGGATAAAGTTGATAACACATAGCAGAGCAGTAGTAGGAAACTGGTTCCATGATAACATTACTGAACTGCTGGAGTGATCTCTTCCTTAGGCCAGCACTAGCTGTTATGCAGTTATATAAAGTGATGCATTGCCTTCAATATAGAAACCAGTCTGATGAGTTTCCTGTCTCATATAATCAAAAGCATTCTAAGTAACAATTTCTTTAAAAGCAAGAGTTTTCTTTCAAGAATTATTGAGCTCTATGAAATATTGCATTAGCATATACTAACCACATCAATTAAGAGCTTAGCTGGTGCTTTTTAAAGGAACCGATTTTATTTACTCTGGATATATCATAAAACAAGACTTATCATGCCTGTGTCTCAGATGCTGATGTCACTCACTGCCATAGTGAGAATGCCTGTCCCCCAAGACACAGGTGTCACATAAATTCTATACCCCTTTTGCCCAGGACCCTGGCACTGTTGCCACTCTGAGCATTGGCACCACCACTGCCACAAAAGTACCTGCACCCAAGAATCCAGTGGTACTGGAGCTGCCAGCATGCCCATATAACAGAAGCAGCACCAAGAGGGATCCCCTTGGCTAGAACTTTCCCCTAGTCCTAGGAGGACCACAGCAGCCTTTGATACCAAAGACCCTAAAAACCCTTATCATGAATGCTGCTGCCTTTGACACAACTGAGGTCACTGAGAATCCCTGCAGTCCTGCCAAACATTGACCTAAGTTGACAGAGACTTTACCACCACACCCCGTCTACTTAGCACCCTTGCATCCACTTACAGGTGAAAGTCTTTCCTCATCATAGCCAGTCTGTAAGTCTCAAAGAGGTGACTTTTTCTTAAAATGTGTGGATATCATTATAAGGCTAGTAGAAGCATGAAAAAACAGAAACAAAACAAAACAAACAAACAAAAAACAAAACAAGAAAATATGATGCCACCAAAGGAACACTATAATTTTCTAATTTAAAAAAATGGAGACCTATGAATTGCCTAAAGAGGAATTCAAAATAAGTATTCTAAGGAAGTTCAGTGGGATACAAGAGAACACAGGCAGACAACTCAAAATTCCAATTAGAATACAATACATAAACAAGTTCAACAAAGTAATATAAATGATAAAAAGAAATTAAACAGAAATACTGGAGGTGAAAAATACAGTGAATGAAATGAAAAATGCAATAGAGAACTTCAACAGCAGACTCAATCAAGCAGAAGAATCTGCAAACTTGATGACAGTTCTTTTGAAATTATCCAGTCTGCAGAGAACAATGAATGAAAAAGAATAAAGAAATTCTATGGGACCTATGACACTGTTAACTGGACCAATATGTGCTTGATGGAAGTCTCGGCAGGAGACACTGATTTTGTTTCTTTTGATATACACCCAGAAGTAGAATGGATGGATCATATGACAATTCCTTTTTTAATTTTTAATTTTTAAGGAACTGCCATACTGTTTTCCATAGTAGTTGTACCATTTTACATTCCTATCAACAGTACACAAAACATCCAATTTCTCAATGACTTACCAACACTTATTATTTTCCGTTTGCTGATTTGATTTTGTTCTGCAGACAGACCAGAGGCCATCCTGGTCTATCTATACATATGTCCTGAATTACAATTCTATTATTTGTATTTTCCAAATGAGACTACTTGCTTAGAGATCTGTCTCTATATATTTTTATTTTGAATTGGTATATCCACAGTTCTTTCTTCTTTGCTCTTTCATCTGCTTTTTCATCTCCTTTTCCCACTTTCAACTTTCCCATTCTCTTCTATTTTTCATGCTTTTTTATGTCCTTCTCATACAACTTAACTTTATCCCATTTTTCTCTTCCCATTTTGTTCTATTTTTTTCCTTTACTTAATATAAAGCATCTACCTGCTCACCCTGCTTGATTATGCCTTCACCATTATTTCTATTGTAAAGTTTGGTATTCCAGCTATACATGAAACATAGTATATTCTTTGTAATTTTGATATTGTGTGTTAAAATGAAAAGGTTTGATACATTACGTCTTCTAACATGTTCATTTCTTTTTCTCCTTGTCAAATTCATCTAGATCATCGAGTCTCAAAATGTGGTCTCCAGACCACAAGTAGTAACATTACCTGGACGCTTGCAATAAATGCAAATACCCAGGGCCTGTCCCAGAACTTCTGCCTCAGAATCTTTGGGAGTGGGGTCCAGCAATTGTATTTTTATCAGGTCCTCTAGGTGATTCTGATGCACACTAAAGTTTGAGAACCATGGATATAGATTGTTTTTTTCTTACCACCAAATTGATTTTATTTTCCTAAAAAATTTCTTAGGGGGATGAGGTTGTGGGGAAAAGTCTTCCCCTTTAACCTAAATAGCTATGCTTCAATGAGTGGTGCCTGTGAAACTCTGCCTGTATGCTGCCTTCTCTAGATTCCAGGGCAAGATCATTCTATTTTCATAAGCTGCAGCTGATAGCAACTAGGAATATATTTCAGAGCCCCTGCTCCTGGCAACAGTGAAGGTTTTCCAGCCCATGCTGGCATTGCCTCCTATGACTTCTAACAGGAAAGGAGAGGTGTTCTCTCAGTTTTTTTGTTTTTTGTTTTTGGATGTATTGCTACTCTTTCAGACACCTGGGTTTTGTGGGGTTTACTCTTATCTCTTTCTAGCCATCCATGTCCATTCCTTCCTCCTAAATTAGGTCATCAGTGTTTCAGCATCAGTTGATTGTTATTGTTGCCTAACCCCTCTCCCTGTCTCTATTATCTCTTCTATTTTACTTCATACTGATTAATTTTTCTTAAATAATAATACCTAAATGTCACTGTCTTATTAAGACTGATGCCACTGCCTGCTAGCCAAACTCATTATCCTAGAACTCTGGATTCTCCACAATCTATCACCAGTTGTACCCATCTAAACATCTGAGAATGCCCTCCCCCAAGGGTCCACTTGCTGTCTCCTAACTACATTGTGTCCATTCCTCAGCTCCTCATGCTATCTGCTGGCTCTGGAATGTCCTCACTCAACAAGTCTACTTATTTAAAGCCTGTCCTGCCCTCAAAGTGTAGCTCAAGTTTCACCTCCATGTAAAAGTTATGTTGGTCACTCTAGGTTCCTTGTCTCCCTTGCTTCCATCTCCATCTAATGTTGTTACCTTATATTGTTATTTTAAACTGTTGCCTTTTCCATCTCTCCATGTGTATGGCTAGCATTGTGTTTTGCAGGACTTCCTGTTCTCAGTGACTGTGTAGCATTCCTTGAACAAGTATTTATCTGCAAATGGGGAAAATATGCAAGAGCTAAGTGTTTAAGGAATTTTCAACATGTTTACATTTTAATGAGCTTTATTTGTAGACTTGTAATGTTGCTCTTGTAAGTGTAAAAATAAATCTATTATAAAAAATGTGCCTCATTATTTTCACTGTTTTGACATTAGAAGTACTAAGAAAACATTACTCACATGAACATAGCTCAGTTTTCTTCCGAAGTGCTTCTGTAAAAATACAAATTTATGAGACCTGTTTTTAGACATAAAGAACTTTTTTTTATACCCATAATAATTAGACTTTTTGGCATTTTAAAACCTTTCAACAGCAATTATTATTTTCAATACAACTAATATTTACAGTAAAAGTAATACATAAATATGATTTTAACAATCAAGAAAAATAAACAAAGCACTGAGCATCACTTTATTGAAATATAATTCATATACATCCACCTTTTTTTTTTTTGAGTCAGAGTCTCACTCTGGCACCCAGACTGGAACGCGTGGCACAATACCAGCTCACTACAGCCTTCACCTCCTGAGTTCAAGAGATACTTCCACCTCAGCATTCCAAGTTGCTGGGACTACAGGCATTTATCACCAGCCTGGCTATTTTTTAAAAGTATTATGATGATGATGATGATGATGATGATGATGATGATGATGATGTTTTTGTAGATATGAAGCTTCAGTATGTTGCCCAGGCTGGTTTCAGGCTACTGGGCTCAATCAATCCTCTCGTCTCAGCCTCCCAAAGTTCTGAAATTACAGGCATGAGCCACCGTGCTCAGTCCCATTCACCTATTTAAGGTGCACAAATTCATTTAATTCACCTATTTATTTAAAGTTTACATTTTTTAAATTTATTTGTATTTTAGATTCAGGAGTACACATGCATATTCATTAAATGGATAAATTGTATAGTGGTGGGGATTGGGTCTCAGGAGACCCTTTCCCCAGATAGTGAGCATTGTGTCCCACAAGTAGTTTCTGAACTCTAACCTCCCTCTCCCCTCCCCCCTTATTGGTGTCCCCAGGGTCTATTATTTCCATCTTTGTGACTGTGTAGTTCCCAAATATGAGTGAGAACATGTGATGTTTGGTTTTCTGTTTCTGAGTTAGTTCACACAGGCTGATGATCTCCAGCTCCATCCATGTTGCTTAAAAGGATGTGATTTCATTCTTTTTTTTTATGACTGTGTAGTATTCCATTATGTATTATACCACATGTTCATCATCCACTGATTGGTTGAAGGGCATTTAGGTATTCCACATCTTTGCAGTTGTGAATTGTGCTGAACACAATGAACATGTGGATGCAGATTTCTTTTTTAATATAAAGACCTCTGTTTCTGATGGTAGATGCCTAGTAGTGGGATTGCTGGGTCAAATGGTAGATCTACTTTTAGCTCTTCGAGTAATCTCCACTTCGCTAATTGTACTAATTTATACTCCCACCAACAGTGTATAAGTGTTCCTTTTTCTCTGCATCCATGCCAGCATCTATTTTATTTTGTTTTTTTAATAATGACCACTGGACTGGTGTAAGGTGGTATCTCATATGGTTTTAATTTGCATTTCATATGTTTGTGGGCCATTTGTATCCCTTCTTTGAGAATATCTCTTCATGTCATTTGCCCACTTTTTAATGGGGTTATTTGCTTTTTCCCCCTAATTTATTTGAGTTCTTTGTAGATACTGGATATTAGTCCTTTGTCAGATGTATAGTTTGCAAATATATTTTCCCATTCGGTAGTTTGCATATTTGCTTTGTTGATTATTTCTTTTGCTGTGCAGAAGCTTCTTAGTTTAATCAAGTCCCAAGTATTTATTTTTGTTTTAGTTGCATTTGCTTTTGGGATTTTTATGGTTTCAGGTCTGTCATTTAAGTCTTTAATCCATCTTGAGTTAATTTTTGTATATTGAGAAAGAGGGAACCAAGTTTCATTTTTCTGCATGTAGCTATCCAATTTTTCCAGCATCATTTGTTGAATAGGGCATCCTTTCCCCAGTGTATGTTTTTGTCTGCTTTGTCAAAGATCAGTTGGTTATACATGTTTGGGTTTATTTCTGGATTCTCTCTTCTGTTCCATTGGTCCATGTGTCTGCTCTTGTACCAGTACCATATTGTTTTGGTTACTACATCCTTGTAGTATAATTTGAAGTCAGTGGATTGCTTTAGCTGCTCTGGCTTTTTTTTTTTTTTTTTTTTGATTCCATATGAATTTTAGGATTGTTTTCTCTAATTCTATGAAAAATGATGCTGGTGGAGTTTGATAGGGATTGCACTGAATCTGTAGATTACTTTGAGTAACGTGGTCATTTTAATAATGTTGAGTCTTCAAATCCATGAGCATGGAATTTTTCTCCATTTGTTTGTGTCCTCTAATTTCCTTCATCAGAGTTTTGTAGTTTTCCTTGTAGAAATTGTTCACCTCCTTGGTTAAATATATTACTTGGTATTTTAACTTTTTGGCTGCTACTGTAAATGGAATTAAGTTCTTGATTTAACTCTCAGCTTGGTTGCTATTTATGTATAGCAGTGCTACTGATTTGTGTGTATTGATTTTGTACCCTGAAACTTTACTGAATTCAATTATCAAGTACAGGGATCTTTTGGAGGAGTCTTTAGGGTTCTCTAGGTATAAGATCATATTGTCAGCATACAGAAATGGCTTGATTTCTTCTTTTCCAATCTGGATACCTTTATTTCTTTTTCTTGCCTGATTGCTCTGGCTAGGACATCCAATATCATGTTGAATGGTAGTGGTGAAAGTGTGCATCCTTGCCTTGCTCCAATTCTGAGGGAGAATGTGTTCAACTTTTCGCCATTCAGGATGACATTGGCCGTGAATTTGTCATATATAGATTTTATTATTTTGAGGAATATTCCCTCTCTGACTGTTTTGTTGAGAGTTTTCATCATAAATGTATGCTGGGTTTTACCAAATGCTTTTTCTGCATCTATGGAAATGATCATATGATTTTGTTTTTTATTCTATTTATGTAGTGGATCACACTTATTGACTTGCATATCTTGAACCACACTTGCATCCCTGGGATAAAACCCACTTGGTTGTGGTATCTTATTATTAATATTTTATGTGCTGTTGAATTCATTTTGCTAATTTTTGTTGAGAATTTTTGTATCTATGTTCATAAGGGATCTTGGTCAGTAGTTTTCTTTTTTTGTTGTGTCCTTATTACTTTGATTTTGTTATCAGAGTAATATTGGCCTCATAGAATGAGTTGGGGAGGACTACCTCCTCTTCGATCTTGTGGAATTGCTTCAGTAAAATTGGCACCCGTTCTTCTTTGAAGGTCTGATAGAATTCAGCTGTGAGTTCTTCGGGTCCTGGAATTTTTTTGTTGGGAGACTTCATTACTGTTTTGATCTTGCTACTCATTATTGATCTGTTCAGGATTTCTGTTTGACGGGTTGCATGTTTCCAAGAATGTACCCATTTCTTTTAGATTGTCTAGTTTGTTTGCATAGAGATGTTCATAATAGTCTCTGATGAACTTTGGAATTTCCATCATATCCAATTTTGTTTATCTTTTTAAATAATCAACTTTTTGTTTCATTGATCTTTTGTATTTTTTTATTTCAATTTCATTTAGTTCTGTTCTGGTCTTCATTATTCCTTTTCTTCTGCTAGCTTTGTGTTCAATTTGCTCATGTTTTTCTAGTTCCTTAAAGTGTGATGTTAGCTTGTTGATATATGATCTTTAAGTCTTATTAATGTAAGCATTAAGTGCTATACATTTTCCTCTGAGCACAGCCTTGGCTGTGTTCCAGAGGTTTTGATAACTTGTTTCACTGTTGTCATTCATTTCAGGAATGCTTTAATTTCCATCTTGATTTCATTGTTGACCCAAGTGCCATTCTGGAGCCAATTGTTTAACTTCCATGTCTGTGTTTGGTTTTACAAGTTTTTCTTAGAGTTAATTTCTATTTTTATTTCACTGTGATCTGAGACGGTGCTTGATATAATTTTTTTTTTCTTTTTTCTTTTTTTTTTTTTTTCCTGAGTTGGAGTCTCACTCTGTCACCCAGACTGGAGTGCGGTGGACCATAGCCTCGACCTGCTGGACTCCGGCAATCCTTCCACCTCAGCCTTCCAAGTAGCTGGAACTACAGGCGCGTGCTACCACACCCAGCTAGTTTTTATTTATTTATTTGTTGTAGAGATGAGGTCTCACCAAGTTGCTCAGGCAATCCACTCACCTCAGCTTCCCAAGGCGCAGGATTACAGGCTGAGCCACCAAGCCCAGCTTTGATATGATTTTGATAGTTTTGAATTATTGAGACTTGATTAGTGACCTATTATATGGTCTGTCTTGAAGAATGTTCCAGATGTTGATAAGAAAAATGTATATTCTATAGTTTTAGAATTGAATGTTCTGTAGATGCCTGTTAATTTTATTTCCTCTAGAGTCCTGTTTAACTGCAGTGTTTCTTTGTTAACTTTCTGTCTTAATGATCTGTCTATTGCTGTCAGAGGAGTGTTGAAGTCTCCCACTATCACTGTATTGCTGTTATCTCTCTCTCTCTCTCTCTCTTTTTTTTTTTTTTAGTTCTAGTAAAATTTGTTTTATAAAGCTGGGGGCTCTGGTGTTAGACACATATATATTTAAAATTATTATGTCTTCTTGTTGGATTGATCCTTTTATTATTATATAATAGTGAGCTTTGTCTCTTTTTGCTGTTGTTAAAGGCTGTTTTATCTGATATGACAAAGGCTACTTCACTCTTTCTCATTTTTGGTTTCCATTTGTGTGGAATATTTTCCCCACCCCTTTTCCTTGAGTCTGTAGGAGACTTTGTGAATTAAGTGGGTCTCTTGAAGGCAGCAGATATTTAGGTTGTGTGTGTGTGTGTTTTTTAAAAATCCATTCTGCCAGTCTATATCTTTGTAGTGGAGCATTGAGACCATTTACATTTAGGGTTAATAATGATATGTAAGGTACTATTCTATTCATCATGCTGGTTGTTATCTGGTTGCTTTGTTTATTTATTTTCTCTGTTGTGTTGGTGTTCCATAAAGCCTGTAAACTTTATGATTTTCAGCACTTCTCAATCTTTTGTTTTAGTATTTAGAACTTTTTTGAATATTTCTTGAAGAGCCAACTTAGTGGTGATAAATTTCCTCAGCATTTGCTTGTCTGTGAAGGGCTTTGTTTAGTTTAACTTAGTTTTGCAGGATACAAAATCCTTGGCTGACAGTTATTCTGTTCGAGGAGATTGAAAATGGGACTCCAATCCCTTCTGGCTTGTAGGGTTTCTTCTGGGAAGTCTGCTGTTAGTCTGACTTTGTAAGTTATTTGCAAGCTATTTGATGCTTTTGTCTTGCTTCTCTTAAAATTCTTTCCTTCATATTACTTTGCATAGCTGAATGATTTTATGCCTTGGGGATGACCCTTTTGCACTGAATGCTCCAGGGTCTCTTTAGGCTTCTTCTAACTGGATATTTAGGCCCAGGGAAGTTTTCCTCCATTATTCCATTAAGCAGGTTTTCCAAACTTGTTGCTCTCTCTTCCTCAGGAACACCTATGATTCTTAGGTTTGGACATTTTACATAATCCCACATTTCTTGAGAACTTTATTCCATTCTCTCTTTTTTTAATTGTTGCCTCATTGGGTTAATTCAAATGTCTTGTCTTCAAGATCTGAGATCCTTTCTTCTGCTTGTTTTTATCTATTATTAAAACTTTCCACTACATTTTATACTTTGCTAAATGCTTCTTTCACTCCCAGAATTTCAGCTTGAGTTTTTTTTTTGTTGTTGTTGTTATTATTATCTATCTCTTTGGAGAATTTTTCACCCATGTCCTAAATAGTTTTTTTTTTTTTTATGTTGGTTTTCAATTTTCTCCTGAAGTTCTTTGAACAATTTTAGTATCAACCTTTTGAATTTTATGTCTGCAATTTTAAATTTTTTACTTTGGTTAAGGTTCATTGCTAAGAAGTTGGTGTGATCTTTTGAGGGTATTGGAGAACTCTGTGTTTTCACATTATTAAAATTATTTTTCTGCTTCCTTTTCATTTGAGTAGATGATTTCTTCTTATTTGAGATTGGCAGGAGGCTGATGTAGGCACCATAGAGTTTCCTTGGTTATATATAGCCTTGGTGTGAGTGATTTTCTCAGTAGTCAGATGTGATAGCCCTGTGCTATGCACCTGCACTGGCTCACATCATCCTGAGTGGCCAGAATGGCTTAGAAAGTATTGTTAGCTGGTGTTTGGGATCAGGTCTTCCCCAAAGCTGAGGGATTGTATCTGATATGGTTGACTGTACTGTTGACCTCTGGCCAGGAGGTGGTTCTTGTGGGAAAAAGCCAGCTGTGGTGGTGACTATAGGGTTTCTCCTTGGTGAGTGTTGTTCCCAGAAAGTACCCAGCTGGCTTAGGCTGAGGGTGGGGCTCTGGGAATTTCCCAAGTTTTCTCTCTGTTTTGAGCTTTTGAGGGTAGTGTATAGGAAAGGAGCTGAAACACCTCACAAATGCTGTCCCAGTGGGGATTAGGAGGAAATCCCAGGCCACTGGGGTAACACTGTTGTGCAGAGCAGACATAAAAACCTTTTTATCTCAGTTATGTATGGGTAAGTTTCTGGTATTTTACACATAGAACAAAATGCAATTAAATAGTAAAGTCTTTAAAAAAAATAGTATTTTTGCCAAAAAACTTAGTAAATAATTGAGGTAATATTAGAATAACCAAATATTTGGATTTGGAAAAAATAAGGTGTTAAGTACATATTATTATTAATTCATCTTACTTTCCCCATAACTAAGACATCAAAATGTTTAGAACTACTAATAATATTTATACTATTTTAATACCAATATTATTTTTTAAAGTAGGTTAGTAACTAAACTAACAACACTTAAAAATAAAAAATTAAGACCCATTAATTCAAAATGCACAGTATGAATCAGTCAAAATCTTGAGTTATAATTCATCTTTAAGGGAAATGCAATTCTATAATTTTTTTAGGAACAGAGACTAAAATTAGTTACGGAAATTCTGCCTTATAGATTGCAAGTGAAACTATTTTAATAAATTAGTAAATATTATTTCCAGTCATTTCTTTTTTTAATGTTCCATCATTTATGTTTTATCAGTCTACATTCTTTGCATAGTTCTTACAGATATTTTCTCATTCTACATTCTTTACAGATTTTTACATATATTTTTTTCTTTTTGAACGTTTAAAAATATTTTAAATGACAAGTAAAAATTATATATATTTATGGTGTACAACATGATGTTTTGATATATGTATATGTTGTGTAATGGCTAAACTAAGCTATTTAACATGCATTCTCTCACCTATTTTTCTTTTTTGTGATGAGAACACTTCATATCTATTACCTTAGCAACTTTCAAGTATACAATATATTATTATTAACTGTAGTCACCATGACGTACAGTTGATCACTAGATTGCTTATAATTATTCCTTCCATTTAACTGAAGTTTTGTGTCCTTTGAATAACATCTTCCCAATCTCCCAACCCCTCAGTCTTTGGTTATCACTATTTCTAATCTTTTCTAATCACAATATATATGGTATTTCTAAAATGTTTAAAATTGTGTTCCTGGCTTGTGAACATTGGGCTTGTTTATATTATTCATCTGTTTAAGCAAACTCTTTTAGAGGTAGCAGAAAGATTTATTGAAGGCCCCTTATGTGAAATAATGCTTAAAGAAGCCCCGTTTTTTACACATACATACAATTTTTCAATAAATACAATCTATTCACTGGCTCTGTGGCACTTTTGGGATCAAAGTCTTGACGCTGTCACATGGCACATTCAAACACCTCCATGAACTGGCTACCCCTGCTTTATCCAACTCCATCTCTCATCACTCCCACCTTTTGTGTGGAGCAAACCTCTGTGGGTCCCCAGATGTTCCCCCTCTTAGGACCCCTTCTAAGTCTATGCCTTGAAACAGGTCATCCTGGTGAACCTAGTGTATACTTTTGCCACTCGCACAGTTCCTACACTGCTCTCCAAATTGTTAACTGCCTCTGGGGACTTGAGAGGAAGAGCACCAGGGGCCTTTTATCCCAGGATGCAGAGCTCAGAGAAGTTGGGCATCACTGCACTGGTCTGTAGCAAGCTAATATCAGAGAAGGGCTTAAAACAATGATAAGAAAATAGGATTTGTTTGGATAAATCGAGGAACCTGCAATACTGTTCTTTAATTCACAAATGAAAAATTAGCCAGTATTTTTCTAGAGCTGCCAAGTAAACATTGAATATTAAGAAGTCACCGATTACTGCACTGAATACAAAATGTCAGCTTAGTTATCTGAAAGAGTGATCGCATCTACTTTGCCTGCAGGAAGGGAGTTAAGTACTAAAAAGAAGTGGTTGGGTCGTGTATGCGGAAGCTTGATGTCTAATTTTGTATGTTGGTATTTTTTGCCTCCTTTTCCACTGATAAGGTGGCTAACACCTTCCATGAAACATTATCTTCATGGGGCTCCAGAGACAACACCTTTTTTTTGTTATTCCACCTTTCTGGTTACTTCTTCATCTCCTCTGATTATCTTCCTCACTTTCTTGACCTCCAAATTTTGGAGTATTTCAGGTCTCTCTCCTCAGACTTTTAAAAAAAAATCTTTTCTATTTAACTGTCTCCCTAAGTGACCTCATACTGTCCTATGGCTTTAAATAATTGCCTGAGTAATTGTGATTCCTGTATACATGTATATATCTTGTACATCTTCAGCCCTGAATGAATTCTTTCTAAGCACTGAGCTCATTTACTTAGCTTCCATTCACCACCTCCACTGGATGCCTAAAGGCACTGGTCTATGAAAGGCTATACTTAACAAGTCCCAAACTGAGCTCCAGACCACAGTTCCCTCAAGCTGTTCTTCCTTCAGTCTTCCACATTGCTGAGGCAAATAACAGCTGTTTCCTTGCATTCCCTCAAGTAAAAAACTTTGGAGTCATCTTTGAATCCTCTGTTTTCACGCAAACCATTAGTCTACCCTACATTATATCCATACTCTAACTATGGCTCACAACTATTTCTACTATCCTGGTCCGAGTCACCACATTCTACTGCCTGGAAAATTCCAAGGCTTCCCAATCAACCTTTTAGCTTCCATCCGCATCACCCGATATTTTGTTCTCAGTGTAGCAGCCCGAATGATTCTTTTAGAACTTGCCATATTGCTCAAAACTATTCAGTGGCTTCCCATCTGACAGAGCAAAATGAAATCTTTAACATGCCCCTCAAGGTTCTCTGTATAACTAGAGTATTTCTCTGACATCCCCCTGGAACATCTCCAACAACAATAACCTTCTCACTGTTCCTCATTCTCCTACCGCTGGGTTTTTGCACCTTTCAATCTCCCTGCATGGAATACTGTACCCCATATACTCATCATATACTCATATGGCTCACTGTCTTATTTTATTCTAGTATCTGCTAAAATGTCACTTCATCAGAGAGGCCACCCTTATCTAAAATATTTTGGCCCACACCTCCATCACTTCCTTTCCCCTTGTTTTGTTTATTATTCTAGTATGCATTCTACTGAAATTTGAACTTCATGAGAACATGAACATTGTTTTTGTTTTCTGGGGTGACTTCAGTGCTTAGAAATGTATAAAGCACATAAAAGCACAATATAAGGAGGGACCCCCCCCAACTGGAATTTATGTATTTAAAAATGTGTATTTATTCTTACATGTTTAAACTTCAGTCACCTTCAAAGTACTCTCTGATGCAATACACCTATCAAGACGCTTTCCCCACTGCTCAGAACAGTTTAGAAATCATCGATTTTGATGCCTTTTAGTGCTTCCGTTGTTTTTTGTTTCACCTCTTCCACGTTAGCAAAAAATTTCTCTTTGAGGACTTTTTTCATCCAGGGAAACAACAACAACAAAAAAAGGTCACTCGTGGTGAGATCAGGTGGTTTGGGGATCATGCTATTTTAGGTCAAAAACTGCTGAACACTCAATGCAGTGTGGGCAGGTGTGCTTGCAAATCACCCATCGTGAAATCAAATACTTGAAAGAATTGCCCCCCAAAATTAACTGAAGCCAAACACAGCCTCTCACAGCAACTCTAGCTGGTACACTGATGCCAATGGGCTCCTAGGACACTTACCTAGCAGGGGAAGCCTGTACTACAAGGGGCCCACTCTCCAAAAAATAATTCCAGGTATTTTTTATGTTTTTTGTTTTTGTTTTGTTTTGGTCTCCCCTCGTATACATTAAAAGAATGAAGATCTTGTTTTATTGTTAGAACACTTATTGTATAATCTAAGTGCCAGTTCACTATTTCCATAAAACTCACTTCCTTCCAGAGGATGAGGGGAGAAAAGATAGGTGTGTTACATTCACATCTGAGTTATCCATTCAGAATTCAACCCCTGGTGTTCTTGAATCTTTGCTGCACTCCCCAGCTCCTTCACCGTGCTACCACCCACCTGCTGAAGAGGGGATGTTGCTTCTTTCACACCACCTCCAGCAGGGGGGGAACGTGAGACTGCTCGTGCTTCCTGCTATCTGATCACCTCCTTATAGTGTCCACTGCACTATCACACAGGGTAGTGCAAATGTATCAGTTGTGACTGAACTTTTGAGGTCAAAAATTACAGCATAGGTAGGGAAATATTAAAGTTGTACATGAAATATTTCTTTTCCCATAGTCCTAGAGAAAAGTATTTAAGTTGAGCACTTTTCAGAAAGCCCCTTATTTCTAACTGTATATACCTTTACATGGCACTGTGCTTTCTCTCTTTTGCAAAACACAGAACATCCACCCTCCTTGTAGTCTTATCCCTTCCTTAAGAAACTGATTTCACTCCAAGATCCAACACCCTTCATCCAATGGTACATTTCTCAGTCTGAGTCTTGAATAACACAGGGGGTGGGCTTTCAGCAGGACTGTCCATGATTGTCATTGGGACTTGAGTTCCTTAAAATAGACCATGGTAAGCTTACCCACACCGTGTCCTTAAGATCTGTCCAAATAATAATTCTTCAAAAATCTCTTTTGAATGATTAGTTGTCATTTCAACATTTCTCTCTTTTTCTCTCTTTCCCACATTTCCCACAGGTCATCTTTTTTTCATGATACATGTTATAATCTAAATCCTTAGGGAGGAAATTAAATATTTACCCCCAGATTATCAAGACTGGCTTGCGTGGTGTCTGATGAAGTCTGTTAAATTTTAATTTTTATTGTTATTTATTTATTTTGTCTTTTTTTCTGGCTAACTTAAATTTTTTATCACTGGTTTTAGCAATTTGATTATTATTTTCCTTAGCGTGTTTTTTATGTTTCTTCTGCTTGGAGTTCATTGAGCTTCTTGGATTTGTAAGTTTATAATTTTCAAAAATTTGAAAATGTTTCAGCTATTATTTCTAAGATATTTTTCCTGCTTGACCATCCTTATTTCTAAGTACATGTATGTTAGATTGCTTTGTTTTGTAGGTCACTAATACTCTGCTTATTTCTTTTTGTAGTCTTTTTATTCTGTTCTATGCACTTTATTTTAGATATTTTCCATTGTTATGTTAATTGTCTCATAATCTTTTTTTTGTAATATTTCAATCATCTTTTAATCCCATCCAGTATATATTTCATTTAAGATATTGATTGACTCTTTGGTTGCTAGAAGTGCAATGTGGTTATCTTTTATATCTTTCATTTCTCTTCTCATCATGATATTTTGTCTACCTTTTAATTTATTTAGTTAGTTAGCTATTTACAATATCTGTCATTTCTGGCCCTTTTTCTTTTGGATGGGTTTTCTTTTGCTTTGGGGTATATTTTTTTGTTTGTTTCTTCTAGCCCTGGTAATTTTTTAGTAGATGGAAGATGTATATTTTAAGTGTCATGGATGATGGACTTTATTGTATTCTTTTAGCTTTAGACTTATTGTTGTATGTAGTTAGTTGTGCAGAATAACAAGTTTTCAAAAACTTGTTTCTAAGCATTGTTAAGGTAAATCCAGAGTGACATTTAATGTGAGATAATATAAGTGCACTCCTAAGGCAATATTCACATAAGGACCGTAGCCAATGGTCTATGGGCTATGAGACCTTTATACAAGTTCTTGTGGAGACACAGACTTTCACACCTTGTGTGAGCTCTTGGCCTTATTCAGCTTCTTGCTTTTTGACTTTCTTTTTATTGTCCTTTTCCAGTCTCAGTAGTTTCCTTTGACACATGAAGAGATTAGTACTCAAATACTCAAGGAGACCCCTATCTAGACTACTCTTGCTCTCTGTCATTATGAAATCCCTTTTCCTCTGACATTCTTCTCTACAAATTCTAGACTCTTTAGTTTGCCTGAACTTTTATCCCTGTCTCCTGGATTTAGTGATACTGTCAGGCCTGTGTCCCCAACTTGCACTGCAGCCTGAAAACTGCCAGAGACAGTGAACTGAAGTGGTCATAGGGCTCACCTCATTTCTTTCTTTTTTCTTGGGGAGTTTATCCGACACTGAATTTTGCCCAGTTTTTGAGTTATTTAAGGCAGGAGGATAACACTGTTACTTTATCGTGGCCAGAAATGGGAGTTCCAATTTGTTCAAAGTTTGACAAAGTTTTCGTTGTGAAAAATTCTGAACCTGCATACAAGTTAGTAAAAATCACTTTTTTTGAAATTCACTGCTTAATTTGATCTGATTCAGTAAATATTAGGTGTGTCCTATTTTGTAGACATTTATACTCTCTTGGAATAAATTATCTTTCGCATTTACAAGTGAGTAGGATTAGGCCAGGCACTGTGGCTCACACCTGTAATCCTACCACTTTGGTGTCTAATTGGATATGGAGGGTGTTGGGGAGGATTGTGTCTATGCCAGCATCCAGTTTTCTGGCCTGTTGGACTCATTGAGGGCTATGAGTCCCAAAAGGATTTGCCTATTCTGCAGAGAGCACCAAACAACCCCATGGGGTGCAAGAAAAAATAGCAGAATTTTATTATTCCCTTCTCAGTTTTTTAGTTTCTATTTGTTTATGACTTAGAAACTAGACAATAAATGAACACAGTAGCACGTGGTGCATAATTTAAAGTAAATTTATGTCCATATATTGTTGGATATGCTTAAATATTTTATCAGTATGTATGATCAAAGAGCTTGGGCACTCTTGAGACAAGAAATACAAAAAAAAAAGAAAAGATTTGGAAGTCATGGGAATTGTGAGGTGGCTGTAGAACATTCAGGCAGTAATTTACAGTGGGCTATGAGGTTTAGACCTAGGAAGAACAGTCCAATGGAAATATTTGAAATGTGCATTATCCAATATGGTAGCCGCTAACCACATATGGCTACTGAGGACTTGAAATATGGCCAGTGTAACTGAGAAACTGAAATCTTTCATTTTGTTTAATTTAAATATGTTTAAATTTAAAGAACCACCTGTAGCTAATGGCTATGGTATTGGAAAGCACAGATCTAAAACTTAGGAGAGAGACCTAGGATCTCTTATTGAATGCTTCTATTGGCTAAGTGTTTTACATATAATTTAAAGCAATTTAATCATCCCACTACCCTGTGAAATAGGCAGCATTAAGAAAGAAAAGAGTATGTTCTTATTTATCCTTTTAATATTAAAAGATTATAATGTAAAGAAGAACATGTCTACCTTGAGATATATATATACTTCCTAGATCATCTCTGTTGGTAGGTATTTATGCATCTTTCACAATCAAGTAACAACTTTATACTTTTCTTTCAGGTGGTTTGCTCTGTTAGAGATTCAAATGCTTGTTATTTTAATGCTTCATAAATATGACTGTAATCTTCTGGATCCATTACCAAAACAAGTAAGTGTTTTCAGAATTTTGAAGATCATGATAACTTTCAAATTTGATATAAACTGTAACTCCCTGATTAATTACTACAGATGAGCTGACTGGCCTCCCATTTAGATCTGTTCTTGACAGGTGCCTTAGATAGAACCAGACTGAGAATATAAGTACTCAGTTCTAAATTCAGAATCTAATCTATGTGCCCGTTATCACATGGCCAGGACCTAAAAGCAGTGTTTTCCCCACTTCCAGTGTTAGGAGCTCCTCAATGAAACCATTTTGGACCTTTTGCTCTGGGTTAAATAAACATGGACTTGACTTTGACCTTGCTTCCCTAGAAAGGAATTTCTGTCGGTCCAAAAGTAAACCATCAGTTTTGGATGCAAGTCATAGCCCTGGGTCCGTTTTGGAAACATTGGCATGAAAGAAAACTAATCCAACAGTGAGAACAGTGAACAAATGAAAAGGCCATGAGTTATTTCTACCTCTGACCATTGAATATTCCATTCATTTAACTCCACTGTTCTCCTGGACCAGTGACTCTCAAACTGGAACACATATCTGAATCACTTGGAGAGCTTGTTAGAACACAGACTTCTGTTCCCCAACCCTAGAGTTTCTGATCCAGTGGGAACTGGAGAGGAGGTCAAGAATTTGCTTTTCTAACAAGTTCCAGATGACACTGCTGCTGGTCTGGGTACCACACTTTAAAAACCACTGTCAAACCGGGCTCGGTGGCTCAGCCTGTAATCCTGCGCTTTGGGAGGCTGAGGTGAGTGGATTGCCTGAGCCCGCAGGTTCAAGACCTGCCTGGGCAACTTGGCGAGACCTCATCTCTACAATAAATCAAAAAATTAGCCGGGCATGGTAGCGCGCACCTGTAGTTCCAGCTACTTGGAAGGCTGAGGCGGAAGTATCGCCGGAGCCCAGTAGGTCGAGGCTGCGGTGGCCGGGAGCAGCCACTGCACTCCAGTCTGGGTGACAGAGTGAGACTCCAACTCAAAAACAAAAAATAAAAATCACTGTCATAAAAAAAAAAAAGGAGAAGCTCAAATGTTTGAAAGTCATTTTGGAAACTCTGGATAAAAGATGCTATTTAAACTAGGACTCAATCCTCAGAATTGAGCATTGCAGTCTCAGGGCTATTCACATAGAATTTTGTGCGTTGATTTACTCTTGATATAATAAGGCTAATATGTGGAGGGATAAATAAAACTTTTGGGTGACATTTCAATAGAAATTATGTAAGTGGGTAAGTGACACAGAAAATATACTACTCACAAATATGTCTATTTCAGCATTTCCCTTGATTTCTTTTGCACCTTCTATTTTGAGCACAAGTAACTATTAGTGATGAAGAGCTCTCAAAATCTTACGATGAAAGGCAACTCAAAATACCCTTCACAAAAGTTCTCAACTACCTACGGTGTTGTTGGCAAAATGGACATTAGGGCGTTATAGACACCAAATTGGTTCCTGGTCCACCAAGTTAGATGTCACAATTTTGCCCAGTATTAAACTCAGCATCCAACTATTTTCCACTGGCAACAGGACATCAGAATGTCTTTTCACATTAGAAGGATGGCATTGTCAAAGCCAAGGAAATCAGTAATTTTGACCGACTCCTTAAGCAAGATTTTTCCTAGTACTTTTTTCTTAATTAAGAATTATATTGACTGTATTTAATTTATTATACTATTTTATATTAAATAGCTTACTCATATTTTGACACTAATAAGAACAGTTTTTTAAGGAAATGGTATTATATCTCTGTTTCTAAAAAGTACAAGTTTAAGTGAATCCCCGTGGTCTCAAAGAGCATTTTATTTCACAATTCTTATTTTGGGATGAGAAAATTATTTTGAAATTATTTAATCTCTATTATTTAATCACTGAACTTGTTCTAATAACTAGTAAAACAAAGTGCAGGAAATAACTTTCAAATTGCCAGGCTCTTTCAGGGGACAGAGAGGGTGAGTTATCAAAGCATGTTCTGAGTTCTCTGCTGTCAAGTGCAGGGAAACCAGTGGACTTGGAAATCAACACCACTAAAGGAATTTACTTGCCAAAGTAGAACAAACCAAAGGCTAGAATCCCTAATTTTAATTTTGTGACACCCTAGTGTTTTATTTTACTTCAAAGGATCTTAAGAAACTAATTTAGTATTAATTCCCTCCCATTATGAATCAAATAAGGACACACTACAAAGCTTTTGAGGACTCATAACTGGGTAGGAGGGTCTTTTTTCTTCTTTTTTAATTTTTTTCTTTTAAAGATATGGGGTACAATCTAGGGTTAAGTATACAAATGTGCATTATGCAGGTTCCCTTGTTGATGAGGTGTGCCCCTCCATCCCCCAGCAGATTCCCACTACTGCCAATCCTTTTCTTACAGTATTACGGTATTTGTTCAAGGTCC
>CAUYQG010227061.1:0-37156 GCA_963574415.1 Tarsius wallacei
CAGTGGGGGAATTAGGGTCCCGGCAAGCTGAAACCATCCGATTTTTTAAAAAAAAAAATCACAAAAGCAAAACCCAGAGAAGCGATTTCCCATCACATTTCCTCCTTGGGATGGGGGGGGGGGGGAGGCGGGGAGGAAGCCGCTCAGGCTTTCTGGGGCAGCCAGGAAAACCCTGCTCTCCTCAGCTCTCCCGGCAGGGATGGGCGGTTATTTTTGAAAACGGAGGAGGGAAAAATTACCTGCAGTCTGGATGGTTCCTGCAAGCTTGAAAGGCCATTGTGAGAGGCGGGAGAAGGGGACGCAGTACATGGGCACTCCGGGCTCACTTTTTTCCCCCTGACAAGCCAAACCGCAACAGAGATCCACAACGCCCCCGTGTATCTCCAAATATCAAAACACAAGGGGGGCGGGAGGGGGGAGTGAGGCAGCCCGCGCCGAGCCGGAGCGCCGCGAGGGGCAGACCCCTGGCAGGGGACAGTCCCAGTGCGTGCGACCCAAGAGAGCCCGGGGAATCCGTAGGTGGAAGGGAGGGAAGGTGGGGGCGGGGAGAGGGGAGAAGGGAAAGATCATGCAGCCAGTCCCATCCCCTTCAATCACACACACACACACACACACACACACACACACACACACTCCTGAGAGCCATGTTCAAAACAATAAGGGGAATCCCAAGCACGGAATGCATTTCTGGGGCTTTCCACCGCGGGGGGGAGGGGGGACGTTTCCTAAAGGGGATGAGGGGAGGGGGGACAAAAGGCAGAGCAGTGCCCAGCAGTGGCAATCCACTCTTACCAGCTTCATGGTGGTGTTATTCTGCTCCCAGCGCCACAGCATCACGCTCATCTTACTTCAAGGCGAGGAGGGAAGGGGGAGGGGGAAGCAGCCGAAGCACCTGCCCGCGCCCGGCAGGTCTGGCCGTCCCGTCCCGTCCCGCTCTCCTCTGGGCCGGCCCCGCGGGGCATCCCCGGCGCCCGCGGCCGCCTCGCCCCGCCCCGCCCCGGCCGCTGCTGCGCGGGGACCCTGCGCGGACCCTGCCCGGCCTCGTGCCTCCCCCGCCCGCTCCCCGCCGGCCTCCCCGCCTCCGCCAAATCAAACAACTCCCCCTGCGTCCCAGCGCCCGCTCCTCGAAGCGCGGAGGCCGCTGGGGCCGCGGCGGACGGGGGTGGGGGGGGGGGCCGGGGAGGGGGGTGCTTAGACCCGGGGCTCCCCGCCCCCTCGCTGGCCCGCGGGCAGCCCCGAGTGGCCCCAGGAGCTTCAGTGGGGTGGGCGGGGCAGGGGAGAGAGACGGTCGGAGTTGGAGGGGTGGTATTTAACTCTTTCGCGGAGGACGCGGGTAGGCGGGACGGGCTCGGGGGTGGGGGGCCGGGGGGGTTGAGACAGGGGGAGGGGACTGCGGGAGCGCAGCCTGTGGCTCCCGGGTCCTCGTGGGTCCTCGGCCCAGACCCCGGGCCGCGCCTCACCTCTCGCGCGCTCAGCTCCATCCGCATTTTCTTGCTGCACTGAACTCGTCCAAGTTGTCCGACAGTGGCCACTCCCGGGCCGCCTCCCCTGAGCAGCTGGATTGTGGCTGCAGGATGGATGCATTCCACCCCCCACCCCCAGCACGCAGACACACACACACAAACACACCCAGTCCCAGCCCACATGCCCGCATGCCGCTCCCCCAAGCAGCATTTAGTTCCTGCTATGTGAAGGACAGGGCTGGGATGTTTTCAGACACACCTGGCCGAGGCAGGAGAAAAAATATCGGTGGCCCTCCGGGAGGAGGAGGGGTCAGTGGCGACAGTGGAGGCGGTGGTGTGCCCTTTGTTTCCTCTTCCGCCTCCTCCACCTGCCACAGGCTCTCCTGCACCTTCCTCTGAGACTTTAGGGGACTGGGCACGTTTCTGCCCATTCCTTGGCCTGGCTCCAGCATCCTCTCATCCGGCAGGGGTCCCCAGCTACTTTCAGGATCCTGAAAAGGCTCAAGACCCTTTAGTGCCCCAAGGCAAGATGGCCCTGGCCACCCAGACCTTAGGGTGCGGAGTCTCATTTGGGCAGCTTAGGGTGGAAATCCCGCCTTTCCCCAGGGAGAGAGGCCTGTGATGAGAACTTGCCTTATTACATATTCATCTCAGTAGTCAAAGCTGTTTGAAATGAGGGGAGGTCATAAAATTGCCTATAATCTTTTAAATCCTGATCTTTAAAACAAGCATATTAGATCAACATGTTGCCCTGCCTAAACCTTTCAGGATTTGATTCCCTTCAGAGTTAAAAAAAAAAATCCCAACTCTTGTATGGCGTACAACCTGGCCTCCCACCCTCTGCCCCTTGCCTACGGTGTTTCAGCGACAGTGGCCCACTTTCCTTTTCTCAAACACATCAATATCCTTCCCACCTCAGGACCTTTGTACCTGGGAGTGTCTCTCTCTTGTACACTGGTCCCCTCAGACCTGTCCATGGTGTCACTTCTAATGTCACCTCCTCGGGAACTTTTGACTCTTAATGTTACAACCTTCGAATTCCCACACTGTCTTCTATCCCATTAACTGTTGCCTTATCTTAGTTGTTTTGCTGAGTTAACTTAGCTACCTTGTATTCTTGTTCTTTTCTGCCTTGTCCCACTGGGCTATGAATTCCAACAACCTTGCCTGTTTTGTTCCCCCACTGTGTCCCCAGTACCTGGAACAATGTGTGTGGTCCAGGCTCAGTAAATGTTTCCCAAATAAAAGGCTGTTGATGATTGTCCTACTGTAAGTCCATGCAGCTGCTACTAGGACTGAACCAGACCCAGGCGGAATATCCTACCTCCTGCCTGGGGCCTAACTTCAACAGAATGACTACAAGAGACCCTTGTATGCACATGTCCACACATATCTCTGGAGAGTGAAACAGGCAGCAATATTTGCTGTCTCAAGGGAAGGGGCCCATCCTAGGAGAGCATCAGAAAGAAGGAAGCATGTGTCATTTGAAAAAGCATATTCCATATTAAAATATACTGATATATTTGGAAAACAAATCCTAAAATAACCTTTTTTTTCCAAAAATAAAGCTTGACAAAATCTTACCGGCCAAGAGAGCAACACACAGGATCTCTGCTGTAGCTTTTTAAAGTCAAGTGTTCCTTGGAACCAGGTGGGAGGATGGGGAGTTCTAAATCCTTCTGGTTGTGTGAAAATGCTGCAGGACTGGACATTTGTGCATTTTCTGGGGAGGATCTATAGGCTCATTGTACTTTCTAGAATAGCCACAACAGTAAAAACTACACATCTCCAGGAAGTCTCTAATGAGCAATTCATTTGCAAGGAAAACCTGTGCTGGTCAAACACCACTCATGGTGCAAGGAGAAATGAGGAGGTGAGGGGGGACACAGAAGGTGAGAGGGGGATACAGAAGGGCGATACACTTCATCAATAAGCGTACCTGATCTCAAACCAGGTGAAGTGGGGACCAAGGTGAGGCCCGAACTTTACCTGTACAATGAGCATTTGTATACCTAACCCTGAATTGTATCCCACCAAAAAGGTACTTGCCAGTTTTTATTAAAGGGAACAAAGCCTGTGGCCTTGCCCTTCACACCTTACACACTTCAGACCACAGGTGTGCCAGTCACTCTGCAAACACTCCTTCCGTGAGCATCTACCATGATGCATTCACCTAGCCCTGTGCCGGGTATTGAGGGTCAGAGTGGATCTCATCTCTGGGGTGTGTGTGTTTGTGTGCTCTACACAGTTTAGTAAGAAAGATGGTGACATACACCAACAGTTACAATGTAATGCAACAGGTATTGCCAAAGAGGGCTATAACAGCATATCCCTGGGCCATGAAGAAAAAAAAATGGGGGAGTATGGAGGGCTTCACAGAGGTGACACTGGCCTCTCTGGAAGGATGAAGGTAGGCTGACAAGAGGAGAGAGGCATCTCAAGAAGGTGGGGGGAGTTGGGGCATGCAAGGGTGTAGAGGGGTGACCGTGCATGGTGGGTTCTGTGTGGTCAGAATGGCGACATCAAGCGGCAGGAGATGGCACTATTTGGTAGGTTGGAGTGAACTAGGATCCAGGCATGAGGGTTATACTCTCATTCTTAGAAACCAGAGGAGCGATTTGTCCCAGTTTCCGTTGTGGGAATACCTCCCCAGTAACCGCAAGGACAGTTTTTAAAAAGTAGAGGCTGGAGGGAGGGAAACCAGTTAAATGCTGCTGGAATCATGCAGCCATGGGTGATGTGGGTCAGGCCTTTGGGATGCTGGGATGGGGTGGGGGTCTGGATGGGAATGAAGACCTGGGCAAAGACAGGTGTGAGGAAAAGATGACTGACATCCCCAGCATGATAATACAGGTGGCCCCAAAGGGCAATGGCTGTGAGTTCACCCCAGCAGGTGTCAGGACCCTATAGGTGTGCAGAGACAGAAGTGGCTCCTTAAAACCTTCTATACCTTTGAGAGCTGCTCATCATCCACATGCCGCCTCTCCTAATACCTTCCTTCTCCTTTCTCCCACGTCCATATTCCTCCACTGAGTCCTTTGATGTGATTTAGGAAAAGATCATCATCCTGTGTTGACCACATGGATCAAAGCAGGTGGGAAAAATGCCTGTGAAGGTCTGCCCTGAAGTGTGGTCCCAGCTTTGTTCAGCTCATGGCTTTCTGACCCATCCCCTGGGCCTAACAATTCAGTGCTGACCCTGGCGGAATCAGCTTAGTCCACCTCCCTGAGTATGACCTCTCTTGAACTCTCACAGTAGCTACCAGGTGAGGCCCAGAGTCCCAGGATTGTGGAGTCCCTGGGGGAGCTGGACTCCCAGAGGCTGGATCTGCTTTTCACAGACAGTGTCCTCTGTTCCAGACCTTTCCCTCCCCAGCCTCCGAGAGGCCTGTCCCACGTCACTCAGCACCCACTTATCTCCCTGTCTTCCCTACTCTAGTTCTCTGAATTGTCAGCACCTGCCCAGCTATGGCAGGCACATGGTCAATATCTCCTGAACAAAAGTTGAAGGGGCTGGGCATGGTGGCTCAGCCTGTAGTCCCAGCACTTTGGGAGGCTGAGGCGAGAGGATTGCCTGAGCCCAGGGGTTCGAGACCAGCCTGGGCAACTTGGCGAGACCTCGTCTCTACAATAAATCACAAAAATTAGCTGGGTGTGGTGGTGTGCACCTGTAGTTCCAGCTACTTGGAAGGCTGAGGTGGAAGGATTGCCTGTGCCCAGCAGGTCGAGGCTGCAGTGGCCATGAGTGTGCCATTGCACTCCAACCTAGGCGACAGAGTGAGACTCCAACTCAAAAAAAAAAAAAAAAGTTGGAGGATCCGTCTTGTTCGGCAAAGCACAGAGAAGATTGGAGGAAGGAGATCGGGCCAGGAAGCAGGGTTGAGGCCTGGCATTTCCAACAGTACCACTGGTGCTTCCTTGGCAAGAGGCACTCGTCCGTGGACCTTCCCTCACCTAGAAACTGAAGATCTATAAAGTTCCTGCTCACTCCTGAATTCTGCAAGGCCAGCCCTGTCTGATAAACTAATTTGTGTCCAGCTGTTAATGGCTTAATGTGTTTCCCAGATTACGTGCTTCAGTTTAACAGGGGTCTTCCACTCTTTCAGCCAAAGCGATGACTAATGGGAAACAGCTCAGACTCGGTGGGGGCCAGCCAGGGGAGCTTCAGACGAAGTGGGCTCTCCAGGCCACTCGACTGCACAGTGCGGGCAATGCCTTTCTGCCCACGCATGAGGCCGATCGTGGGGGGACGACAGCTTTTACTTGGTGCAGAAGGACAAAGGAAGGATCAGAAGCAGTGTGGAACCCCAGGGGAGAAGGAATGAGCTAGATAGCTTGACATCGGGGAGTCCATTTTCCTCCACATAGCTGGGCTTGAATAGTAAAATATTTAGCATTTAGCACTGTCTGTCAAATGAAAATCCAAGCCCTAGCAGTGGCCATTTGTTTAGCATGGCACAGGGTACCTTTCACTTACTCATCACAGCAATACTAAGAAGAACCATTTTTCCCATTTTGTAGATAAAGGCTCAGAGAGGGAGCATGATTGACCCTGTTCTGCTGACTTGAAGCCACCAAACAGGAGTGTAACTCAGGCCCACCTGTCCCTGCAGTGTCCATGTTGTTGTCATTTTTTTTTTTTTGAGTTGGAGTTTCACTCCATCACCCAGATTGCAATGGCACGCATGCTCACAGCTACTCCAGCATCAACCTGCTAGGCTCCAGTGATCCTTCTGCCTCAGCCTTCCAAGTAGCTGGAACTATAGGCGCACACTACCACACCCGGCTATTTTTTATTTTATTGTAGAGACGAAGTCTTGCCAAGTTGCCCAGGTTGGTCTCGAACACGCGGGCTCAGGCAATCCACTTGCCTCAGCCTCCCAGAGTGCTGGGATTACAGGCTAAGCATGTTGTTGTCATATTACATACAGGAAATGAAATCCCAGAAACGCCATTCCTGTATGCAGACATCTTTGCAAATGGCTTAGAGACTAGAAGTCTCTTTCCCACTCTTGAAGGACCCAGAGACCTTGGATATGAAGGAAAAATATGTATAAAAATTAAAATAGACTGGGCACGGTGGCTCACGCCTGTAATCCCAGCACTTGAGGAGGCTGGGGCAAGTGAATTGCTTAAGCCCAGGAGTTCAAGACGAGCCTAGGCATAGTGAGACCTCATCGCTACAAAAAACAAAAAAGTTAGCTGGGCATGGTGATGCACACCTGTTATCCCAGCTACCTGGGAGGCTGAGGCAAAAGGATCATCTGAGCCCCGGAGGTTGAGACTGTGGTGAGTTGTAATCATGCCACTGCACTCTGGCCTGAGTGGCCCAGGGAGACCCCAACTCAAAAAAAAAAAATTAAAATTGAAGGCTGTAGAAATACACATAACTGGTAGGATGTTCAGGATTTGAGAGTTAAATTTAAGAAAAACACTCATCTTTCTTAGAGAAGAAGTGACTCCTATCTACAAGTTGGCAACAAGGAGCACCTGAGCACAAGGAGGCACCACCTCCCCCCACCAGCCTTGGAGGGGAGTGAGCCCCCTATCAAAAGGTCAGCCCCAGAACACCGGGGTGTGCAGGGGGTCGAAGGTCACTGGGTCGTTGGAGGGTTTGAAAGTAAGATATATGGCTTTCAGGGGGCAGACACAGTGTCACACTGACAAGTCCCTGAATGAACTAATACGCCCTTAGAAAGGGCTGGGCTGGGCTAGTGAACAGTTTCTCTCCTTCCCCGCTCCACTTTTCTTTTTTCTTGAGACCAGGAATTATGTAAAGGCTTTTCCCCGTTGCACATACGAAATGCCACTGCCCCTTGTGTGTTCCCTGGGCAGGCTTAATTTGTCTCTTCCTGGCTCCTCACACAGTTCACTTTCTTTCTTCTAATGGTGTGGGTCAGGTGGCGGTGGAGAATTTCTGAGTGGAGTGGAGTCTCCCATCCTCCCTCCCAGTGTCCCTGTGGGCTGCCTACACTTCTGGACCAGGCCAGACATGGTCACGCCTCTGTGCCTTTGCTCAGACCGTTCCCTCAGCATGGACTACTTTTCCTTCCACTCTCTGCCAAATGATATCGTGTTGATCTTTAAGGACCCAGAGCAAAATTTACTTCGAGGGTAAACCCTCAGGTCCTTTCCCCCCATCAAAAGAGCAGCTCTGTTTCTATCTCCCCCACATCCTCGATAGGAGTTCAACTCCTCTTGTGGCTGGGAGTGGGCACATTTCATTTGTTGTTGTGGGTATTAGCATTGCTACTGACATTATTAGCACTGGCTTGTAAGTTGCTTAGGAACAAGTGCTCTTTCTTATTCATCTTTGTACACTCAGAATAGTACGTGGCTTATCATTGGTCTGATGAAATGAAATGAACAAATTCAGAGTGTCAGGGTTACAGGGGGTTTAAAGATCGTCCAGTCTCACTCCGTAACTTTCCAGGAGAATATGGGTCCCCTGTATAGACCCCTTTCCACTTCACCATGTGAAATGGAATGAAAAACCCTACTGAATGGGGAAGCCAGAAATACTGAGTGTGATGGTATCTTGGGTGAGCCCTCGGAAAGGTTTCAGAAATTCATGATGCCCTCGCTGGGCTAAAGAGTCCCTTGTTTGCTGCGAGACTCTCGATAAGTACTTGACATTTTATTTTTAAATATGACTAGAAGGAGAGCTTTTGGAGAGCAAGAATTATGTGTTATTTCTCTCTATAGCCCTCAAAACACGGCCAAACATAGAAGCAGCCCAGGGTAAAAAATAAGTTTCAGGATGAATGAATGAATAATTGAAGACTAATCTGAAAGCTGCAGGGTAAGTGGTTTTTAACATATTCCAGGCAGACAGACTGGTCCCAAGCACCCCAGGGCACATCTCCCAAGAGTAGGCAAGCCCCCCCCCCCACTCCGAGGGTTGCCAGGTGCCCCTGGCATTATTTGCTTTATTCAACATCCCAGGCCTGGGGGCTCCTCCAGCCCCCACTCCCTCCACCTCAGTGAGGCAGATAAGGGTTGAAATTATGCAATCTTTGGGTGACCTCTGCTCCCTCTACCCTCTGAGGAGTTGCACCCCCAGGGTCAGGGTGTGGGGACCTGCAGGCATTTTTGGAAGTGGCTTAAAGACTGGTTTTAGGCTAATCTACCCAACTCAGGTGGGCTAGGAGTTCATGGAAAGTGAAAGAAACTGCTTATAAAAAAAAAAAACTTTAAAAACTAAAAAAAATAATAAATCCTGCCATAGAACTGTGAGCATAGAACTATAGATAACTGTTGTTGAAGCACTAAAAACAGTTCAGTGGTTTCTGTTATCCTTTGTTCTGGTTTTGTATTTGGATGATTCAGAGAAACAGTTTGGAAAGGAGTTGCCCTCGAACTCTCACTGGGCTGCATTGATGTGATGGGTTTTTGTTTTGCTTTGTTTTCAGTGGTTGTGGTTTGGTGGGGGTGAGGGTTGTGTGGTTTTGTTTATTTTATTTTCTCTGTGGGCTCAGCCCTTTCATTCTAGGCCAGTTCTGGTCACCGGGGATTAAGGTTAGCAATGTGAGAGGCAGCGTCTTTCCCAAGGGGCTGTGGTCTCTATTTCCTGGGAACCGTTGAGGAACTGAGTGCCTCTCTAATAACCCTTTTGCTGCAGGGAATGCAGTTGCTAAAAGTTACGCCTCTGAGCAATTACACAAAAACAAAAACCTTCCAAGTGGATTAAAAAATTATTACCTGATGGGGGCTTGGAAGACCTTTCCCCTGGAACAAAAATAGGTGGACCGATTCCACTTTTGGTAGGCATCCTACTCCTCCCAGGAGACGGCTGTACACGCATGTGCGTACACACACACACACACACACACACACACAACCACACACAGCAGTGTACCCAGGCTTCTTTCACCCAGGCCACGAGGGCGTGCTTCAATGAGTACCACCGAGTACCACCAGGGTGAGGGTGGGTGCTGGCACTCTGGGTAAAGAAGAGGAAACAGATGTCTAAGATGCACCAGCCAAGACAATGTGTGTGCACGGTCACCCTCTATTTGAAAGTCCACAGAGGACAGCCTGGGAAATCCCCAAATGAGGACTCCATTGTTTAGCAAAGGAAAACTTCAAGCACCACTAATGATTTGCTTTTGGCTTCTGTGCAGGTCCCTGCAATTGTGTTGGTCCTAATTACTGCTGCTGTTGACTGGCCTCGGTAGCTCTGGGCATTTCTCAGATCCCAGGGCAGAATCAGTAGGTAGATTCTCCAGAGCCAAGCCAACCCCTTTCGACAGCTTCCTTCCTGGCTGTGCTCCTGTCAAATGCCAATGTCAAAAACTCACGATGACCTGGTTTTGTGTTTGTCAAAGCACTTTCACATCAGTTTCTTTGGCAGTTATTCTTAGAACAACTCTGTGAACTAAGCTGGATGGCTGGCATGGCCCCATTTTCCCGAGGAGGACACTGAGGCACAAAGAGATTAGATGAGCTGCCCAAAGTTGCACGGATACTTAATGAGACAGCCACACTAGACCTCGGACCTACTCGTTCCCATCCAAATACTCTTCTTACGAGTTCTTGAGACAAGTGGGCTTTACACAGTATTATTATTATTATTATTAACAAAAGCAATCGTAGCAACAGTAGCTAACACTTTCATAAATCTTCTCTGTGCCAGATACCATTCTGAGAAGTCTGCCTGTAATATCTTGTTGTAATATCATAATAGTAACCTTATGATAGAGGTTTCAAAATTACATTTTACAGAGGGGAAAACATGCACCAAAAAAGTTAAATAATTTGCCCAGGATATCATGGCTAGTAAAGTGAGATAGCTTGGATTTAAATCCTGTTTGCAGAATTCACATTCTTAACCTCCGCTGTTCTGTCTCCGTGTGGTAGCATCATAATTATAATATGAGCCTAAGGTCAATCAATAAATAATATTAATGTAGCCAACTCAAAAAGTTTTGACAATAATAGGTGCCATTCCTAGTTAGTAGAGGGCTTTTTTGCTTGTTTTTTGTTTTATTATTATTTTATTTCAATAGCTTTAGGGGTATAAGTGGTTTTTGTTTGTTTTGTAATTATTTTATTTTATTTAAAAAATTTGGGGTACAATTGAGGGCTAGGTACACACATGGTCATTGCACAGGTAAAGTGTGGGTACCCTTATTGATGTTATGTGTTTTGCTTATTTTTAATGAGCAGTGCTATTACCAGTAAAATTCCATCATATGCACCACATTTTTTCTCAGGCCATGCATTTGTAGATAGTGTTTTAAATAGATCTGTGACCTGGAACAAGTTATAAACCTCTCAGCACCTCAACCTCCTCTTCTGTAAAATGGGTATGATCATATGAGATACTATGTGTGAAGGCACTTGCAAAGCCGTAAATTTCTAAAACTAGTTTCCCAGAGTTAACTGATGGGAAACAAAGTTTAGCATGTTCAGCAAACTCACATATGTGTCTTTACCACAGGACTTCTGAGGGACCTTAAATATGAGAGCACACATTCTGGGTCTCCAGGAAGGAAGCAGAAAATGTTACACCTCCCAGATTTGCTTGACGACAGGACCCTTTGCGTAGAGCATTTCTCAGGGTACTGCTCCAAGGAACCCACTTCAGGACATGTCTCCTACGAGGGGGAATCTCGTGTGTATTTTCCCAGAGGGCTTCCCACTTCAGTGACACTCAGAGCAGTCCTCAAGGCCACCTGAAGTCACCCTTGGTTTCCCTAATCTTGAGACGGCAGCCGGCGATGTAAGCCTACACTTCATTACAACTATCCATCCAGGGACCCCTGGGTATGAGGGAGAGAAAGAGGCCCTGGGACTCCTACAGTGACAAGAGACCTTTGAGGACCCGCCCCCAGTCCTTGTGTCCTAACACAATCTGGTTCCTATCAGACAGGCTCCTGCAGGGTCACACTCCAAAAGCCAGTCACTCAGCATGTGTGGCTGCACCCTGACAATGCCAAAATTTGAAGGACGGCCCTACTGATAACAAACCTCCATCCTCCCAGCAAGAAGGGAATGGGTGAAAACAACACAATGGCATTGGCCCTACCACGGGGGAACAATTGGAGAGCCCTATCTTTCTCTGCTCAGACTCCTCTGACCTATGGAGGTGGGCACAGGGATGTCCAAAATCCCTACCATTTTATTCTGATCATAAAAATTGCTAACATTTATCGAGGATATGTATGTCCCAGACACCGTCTAAGCTCTATATGTCAATCACCATCTTCAATCCTCACAACATACCTTTGAATGCAGAACCATTGACATTTTGCTCAAGTAGTGCAAGCACAGAAGTGGCAAGTTGCTAATGGACACACAGCTCACAAATGGTGTAGCCGGAATTCCAACACAGGTTTGTCTGCTGCATAGTCTGGGCCCTAATATGCCTTCCTGCATATTTCCTTAGACTCATCCCTGCCATCTTCTTCCACACCCTAGAAGCTACACTGAACTAGTCTGCCCAGGACAGCCCTTGGATATTTGAGGACAGGACTTGCTCCCTAAATCTTCTCTTGTCCAAGAACTCCTTCAGTCGTTCCTCCTCTCCACCTCTTCTCCCGTCCTTTGGCCATCCCTTCCCATCTTTGAAAGACTTCTGCAGTATTCTTGAGAAGGCGCCCAGAGGCCCTCAGCAGCTACTCTCTGTTGGCTGGACTCATCCAATTCTACTTCACTGGACGTTAGGCAAGCAGAGCAAACAGCACCAGGGGCTGTGCCGCTGCCAAGGGGGTGAAGAGCCCTCCTCCTGCAGGAGAGGCTGCTGAGAGGGAGCGCTGACTGCTTTTTCTTCTCTTCTTCACGATGAGAGCTTGGAAAACACCAGCCTGCCCTTCAGAGATTGCCTCCCGGCCCCGGCTCTCTCAAGGAAATATTTGCCAAAGCCCATTCAGTGTGTACGAGGGAGGCCCATCCTGGATGAGGAAGTTCCGGCCACAAGACTCTGCCCTCCATCACCTGGAGAAGGCCCTGCTCCTGGCATCTCTCCCTGTTTCCCAGGATTGGTGGGGATTTGCGGTCCCAGCTGGAGGCCCTCGCTCTCAGAGCTTGTAAACATCAGGCTCTGCCTAGGCCCCGCGGCCTCTCTGCAGTTGGCAGAGAATGAGCCTGTCTGCAGGGAAGAGATAGAGATGTGTCTGTTTTTGCTGGACAGACCCATGGTTATCTTCCCCAAGGAAGCCTGGGGTCAAGGAAGCAGGGGTTACTGGGAGCCTGGAGATATGCGCTGCAGGCCCTTGAGGCCCGAGTGCATCCTCCAGACACAAACTGCTCAGATGCAGGTTCTAGTCCTCCCTGGCTGACTGCATGGCCTAGGGCAAGTTATTTAACTTTTTCATGCCCTGTCACCTCATCTGGGGTTATCATGCTGTCTCTCTCAAGATTGCTGAGAGGACCACGTGAGACACACATGTGAACGTGGGATACAGTGCCTGGCACGTGATCGGTACACATTGTGTGTTTATTGCTCCTCTTGGTGTTATTCCTTCTTACAACTTGACTAAGGATCAGGTTATACATGGCTAGAAGATTCTTAATTTTGCAAGGACTTTTGTTATTCTCTCACTTCATCCTAATGATTCAATGAGGTAACAACATCAAGATTTACCATTACAACTGTGTCAGTGAAAACAACAAAACCCAGAAAGGTCAAGTGATGGGTCTAAGGGCACACAGCAAACCGTGATCAGATCCCAGATCATCTGACCTCCTGCCTGGACTCCTGAGGTGAGGCTGTAACGAAGTGTGCCATGCACTATCATTGCATTTCCCTGCACATTCTATAGCAGTCTTATTTACTAAAATCAAGAGCTGGAGTCATGACCTAGGACATAAAATTCCCACACCTGGACACATGCTACACAGTCCAGTTTTTATCCTAAGGAAGAGAGTCTTACATCTTTTCGCCCCTGACCTGGCTCTGGGACCAAGGCTGGTCCAGTCACACAAGTTGGCCCATACCCTGGCTCACAGCCCAATCCATCCCATCCTGGAACATCAGGTCCAGCCAAGGCACATCATCTGACCCTGAGCCAGAGGGTGGGGACCACCTTGAGCAAGAACGTAGGGTACCAGGTACTCCTGGGGTCTTCCAGGAACAGCCCTGCAGCCCACCCCAAGTGCCCTCCTGCAATGGTCCTAGGAAGGGGCCCAGGCTCTCTTTGGCAATGACCCAGACCCCAGCCCATTTCTCCAGAGGCTTCTGGGCTGCAGCAAGGCAGGGTGGGAGTGGGAGGCGGGGCGGAGGGGTACAGCTGGCTGCTCCAGACGCACCCCTCTAGTTTGCCAATCCCAAAGGGCCCCTGGAAGGAGGTTCTGGGGGATTCATACCTGGAGCTGAGAGGCACCATGCTCCATTAAGCAGCTCCAAAACAACCAGCTTTTCTCACAGGGTTGCACTCAGGCCTGAGAAGCACCACCACTTCCCTGTCTACACTAACCGGTGTGCAGGCTGGCTGGGCTGTGTGCTGCCGGGAGGGACAGGCATTTATCTTGTCCTCTGGCTCTCTGTTTATCTTGCCTCTCCTGGTTCCAGGAGCTGCTTCTCTCCCTCCTCAGGAGACACCAGCCTTGCCCCCTCGCTTGGCACTTACTGTCCAGGGATGCTCTGATGACATCAGCTTCCTGAGAGCTGGACAGCTCCCCTCACTTCAAAACCTGGCATGGCTCTCCCCACCTCCACTCCCTCCCCATGTTCACACTTGCATTCATCCTTCAGACCCCGACTGGGCTCTCATGGGCCATGGGCACTCCAGGCACAGCTGGCCGCCTTCATCCCATTCCTCTTCACCATGGACAGAGCCAACAGGGCCGAGGATTTTGAAAGATGGTCTCTTAGGCTGAGCGTGGTGGCTCAAGCCTGTAATCCCAGCACTTTGGGAGGCCGAGGTAAGAGGATTACCTGAGCCCAGCCTGGGTAACTTGGTTCGAGACCAGCCTGGGCAACTTGGTGAGACCTCGTCTCTACAATAAGTCAAGAAAAATTAGCCAGGTGCTTGTGGTTCCAGCTACTCGGAAGGCTGAGGCAGAAGAATCGCCTGATCCCAGCAGGTTTTGGCTGCAGTGGCCGTGAGCGTGCCACTGCACTCCAGCATGGGTGACAGAGTGATACTCCGACTCAAAAAAAAAAAAAAAGATGGCCTCTTGTTGCAAATGAGCAGTGGGGGTTTAAAACTAGCCGGTTACGTAGTAGAACTGTCTTCACATTTATGAACATATCCAACCATGTATGTGAAATGACCACTAAGCGCCTGGTTCTATTCTGGGTGGTGGGTGGCAAGGAGAATGAGAAACCAGACAAAGCCAGGACCTGCCCACAAGGAGCTTATGTTCTAGGGCAGCACTAGTGACAGACATGCATTGAGACGTGTAGAGGGATGGAGCCTGGCTGGGATGGAGAGGAGGGTGCTCTAGAGGGGCTGCTCAGAGAAGCTTCTCCATGGAGGGATCTTGTACACAGAGACTTGGACAAACGCAGGAGGCAGGCCACGTGGAGGACCCAAAGTGCGGTGGGTGTTGTGGGCAGAGGGGACAGGGGTGCCCCCCTGAGCCGAATGTGGTCAGTGTGCCCATAGGCAGCCAGCAAGCCACTGAGACTGGAGCAGATAAGCAGGGTGGAGGGCGAGAAGAGGTGGGCCACAGAGAAGGGTCTGGCCAACTCTTATAAAGCATGCGGCAGCAGACCGTGGCCTGTTCGTGTAAGCCTACGCACTAAGGGTGGTTTTCACATGTTTAAAGGGTTGGACAGAGAAGGAGATGATGGAGATGGAGACAAATAAGCAAAAAGAGAAGATGATGACTGTGTGACAGACTCCTATTTCTTTTTTGTTTTGGGGGGGATTTTGAGTTGGAGTCTCACTCTGTTGCCCAGGCTGGAGTGCTGTGGCATGCTCACGGCCACCGCAGCCTCAACCTGCTGGGCTCAGGTGATCCTTCCGCCTCAGCCTTCCGAGTAGCTGGAACCACAGGTACGTGCAACCATGCCTGGCTAATTTTTTGATTTATTGTAGAGGTGAGGTCTTGCCAAGTTGACCAGGCTGGTCTCGAACCCGTGGGCTCAGGCAATCCTCTCACTTCGGCCTCAGGCTCCTGTTTGACCCATAAAACCTAAAATATTTCCTATCTGGCTTTTTACAGAAAAAGTCTGCTGATCGCCTAATAGGGAGATCTTGAGGATGGTAAGCCATTTGGATTTTACTTCTAGAGTTATAGAATACTGAGCAGGTAAGTGGCACAACACGACGGATACCTGTCAGCACATACTGTGGCCACACCATGGAGCAATAACGTAGGGTCCAAGGTGGTGGCAGGGAGGTCAGCTGGAGCCAGGAGGCCAGCCCAGGAGTAAGAGGAGGGTTACGCTGCCTGTGAGGGTGGCAGTGGGCATGGTGGGGAGTAATCGACTTTGAGACATCTCACCCAAGTTGTCTAACTAAATATGGGTGTGGGGAAAAGACGGCCGGGTACAGTGGCTCACACCTATAATCCTAGCACTTTGGGAGGCAGAGGAGAGAGGATTGCCTGAGCCCACAGGTTTGAGACCAGTCTGGGCCACCTGGTGAGACCTCATCTCTACAATAAAATCAAGAAAAACTAGCCGGGCATGATAGTACACGCCTGTAGTTCCAGCTACTTGGAAGACTGAGGAGGAAGGATCTCCTGAGCCCAGCAGGTCTAGGCTGAGGTGACCATGAGCATTCCACTGCACTCCAGCCTGGGCAACAGAGTGAGACTCCAACTCAAAAAAAAAAAAAAAAAATGGAAAAGAGAGGGGAAAGGACGACTCTTAGGTCTTTAGCTTGAACAGCTGAGATGCAGCAGTCTGAGAGAAACAGTTTGGGAGGTGAGTTTGAGGAATCAAGAGAGCTGATGTGGGCGTGATCAGTTTGAGGTGATGACTGGACATCGAAGTGGAGACATTTACACATACATGCATACAAAGTGCACATGTGGGTGACATAAAGAATGAGGACGTCACTGGAGCTACTTGAGAAAAGAAAGAGAATAAGACTGTATGGAAGACTGACTTTCACATGTGAAGTGGTACTTATTTGTTCTCACCTCAATCTCTAAGGAAGAAATTCCCCATCTGTGTCTCTCATTTTATTGACTGAAAACTGAGGCTTGAAAGATTGGGTAGTTTTCCCAAAGTTATCTGTGGCGTTAGACAGTGGTAGGGCTGGGAGACAAAGCAGGGGTCCAAGTTCAATGCTCCATCTGCTAGCCTGAACAGCACATCGGTCTCTGCTTAGGAGCGTGCCTTTCTCGCTTGGTGCTTACGCTGGACCGAGCATTTTTATTTGGGCGCATAGAGGACAAATTGAGTTCTCCCGGTCGCCTGGAATTGTTTCTACAGACCAGAGATAAGAAAATATTCTTGTTTCTCACCTCTGGATTTAGTAAAATTGAATAAACAAGTGTTTTCACTTAATACTTTTTCTTATGTGGTATTTCCTAATTATGAAAGCAAGACATGCCTATTAATTAAAATTAAAAATGTGAGCCAGGCTCGGTGGCTCAGCCTGTAATCCCGCGCTTTGGGAGGCTGAGGTGAGTGGATTGCCTGAGCCCACGGGTTCGAGACCTGCCTGGCAACTTGGCGAGACCTCATCTCTACAATAAATCAAAAAATTAGCCGGGCGTGGTAGCGCGCGCCTGTAGTTCCAGCTACTTGGAAGGCTGAGGCGGAGGAGGGATCGCCAGAGCCCAGCAGGTCGAGACTGCGGTGGCCGGGAGCGGCCACTGCACTCCAGTCTGGGCGACAGAGTGAGACTCCAACTCAAAAAAAAAAGAGAAGAAAGCCTTCCCAGAAGATTGCCTGGGCCTCTCCACAATAGACAGCTCTGCCACCTCTGGGAATCTCAAAGTCATGCTACAGAAAGCAGGAAGAAATGCAGGCTTTCGACACCCGATCCCACATACTCACTGCCAGGGGCATTCAAATGAGCACAGTGTATTTGTGTCAGCCTGGGGGGTGGGGAGAATGACCCAAAACAACCATCAGTCAAAGTTCAAGAAAGGCTTTGTTTTTCCTTGCAAAACAGTCCTGGCTCATTGCATGCCCTGACATGCATCTGGGGCCGCCTGGGTGTGGTGACCGCACCCAACCCTGATCACACAGGGTCCAGAGGAACCAGGACAACAACCAAGTCCAAGAGGCACCAACTTCCCAACCACCCCAGCCCAGTCCTCTCTCTCCTCCCTTAGGGACACAACAAAGCTGACACCAGGGCCCTGCAAACAGCAAGTTCATTTGGGGACAGAGCCAGGTGCTGGCAGGGCAAAAGGTCTAGTGGGGTCAATCTGGGGACTTAGGGGTAAATGGAATGGTGTCCTGGGAAGACCTTCTAATTGGAAGGGAACCGGGGTAGAAAGAAACGAGGAAGTTTCTACTTACTAAGCACATACTGCACCCAGTGCTGTGTGCACAGTCATTCCATTCTTCGAACTTTTCAATAAACATGTATTGTTCAGCCATTGACCCAATGAATATTATTGGCGGGCGAATCTGTGCCAGACCCTGGGGAGACAGCAGCACACTGACCCAGGTCCCTGCTGCCATGGAGCTTACCTTCTAATGGGGGAGCAGACAAGAAAAAATTGGACCGATAAGATATGTCATGTCAGGTGGCCTGCGCCAAAGGAAGACGGAGCTGCAGAGAGAGACAGCAGGTGATGGGCAGTTGGGAGCGAGGAGGCTCTGTGGCTGTCTGGGGCTCGCCCCTCCATGCCCAGGAAGGGAGAGCAGTCAGGCAAAGGCCCCAAGAGGAAGACTGGGAGGGAGGCAAAGGGGAAGACGTTGTCGTGAGGCTGGGTGACAGGTCATTACAGGCCACGCTGGGCACGTTGAACTTTGTGCTGAGTGCAGAATGAGATGGGAACCATGAGGGCTGTTCAGCACAGAGATGATAGGATTTGGCTTCCATTTTGAAAGGCCACAACCGGCCAAGAGAGAAAGCAGGATGAACTAGGATCCGTCGTATTCAGATGAAGATTTTGAGGTTCACAAATGTGCCCCCAAAATCTGATGGCATTGTGACTGTCCCGAATCCTAGAGTGACTTCCTTCCACCTTTGGGATCGACCACACACAGACACACACAGCCAATGAGATCCCGCATGATCTGCTCTAGCTTCCCTACCCATTTCCTTGCTACCGTATCACCTTCTAGGCTTTTCTCTTGGGGATGCTCCTCCAAAGCCTGGCTTTTGTGCGTTTCCCCATGTCTGCAGCGCTCTATTATGCTTCTTCTCCTGGCTGAGCCCTAGTCACCCTTCATGTTCTTAACCATCTTTTTCTCAGGGAAGCCTCTTCTGCCCCACCCCGGGCCAAGTTGACTCAGTATGTCTGTAGGGCACACGCCACCCTTTCATCACACTTCTTACATTTCAGAGTCCCTGTTCTTTGCTGAGCTCTTCCTCTGGGCTCAAATCATCAAGGTCAGGTTGGCTTCTCTCTTGTTCACCCATCAGCACTTATGGTAGGTGCGTGGTCTCAAGAGTCCAGTGGCATCATGACCAACCTGGATCACTTGGACACTTGACAATGAGTATTTGGGGTTTTTTTTTTTATTTTGTTTTGTTTTTGAGTCTGGATCTCATTGTTTTGCCCAGGCTGAAGTGCAGAGGCACAATCATGGCTCACTGCCTCAGCCTCCTGAGTAGCTGGAACTACAGGTATGTACCTCCATTGTCAGCTAATTTTTCTTTTAATTTTTGTGGAAATGAAGGCTTGCTATGTTGCCTCAGCTGGTTGACAGTGAATACTTTGTGAGGTGACTAGAACACTTGCCCAAGATCACATAGCTACTAAGTGGGCAGATCAAACTTCCAGTTCCAACTTATTTCTGGTCCCAGGACCGGAACTCGAGTCTTGGCTTAGCCCCAGCTAGAGATGGCTGGAATAAGACAGTTAGTTTTTCTGGGACTCCATTTCCCCTAATTATAAAATAAGAGGATTGGACAATGAGTTTGTTTCTACAGCTATGTGCTCTGCAAGTGCTCTCCAAGTTCACCTGACCACAAGAATCTCCCAGGCCTGGGGATACTTCTTAAGAGTACTTATTTCTGATCCCACCTCACCCAACAGAATTACAGCCCCAAAAGATGGACTTGGGATTCCAGTTCTGTTGATTTGTTTGTTTAATCAAGTGCCTCAGGTGGTTATTATCACCACATAAGTTTGGGAAATATAAGGGAGGACCCCCAAAAACCAGAATTTCTTTATAAAAAATTGTATATTTATGCTTATGTGCTTAAACTTCAGTCACTTTCAAAGCACTCTCTATTTGATGCAAAACACTTATCGAGACACTTTTTCCACTGCTCAAAACAGTTTTTGAGCTTGCCAATTTTGATGCCTTTTAGTGTTTCTGCTGTTTTTGGTTTCACCTCTTCCACATCAGTAAAACGTTTTCCTTTAAGAACTTTTTTCCATTTAGGGAAACAAAAAAAAAGTTGCTTAGGGTGAGATCAGGTGAATAGGGAGGGTGGGGCGCAGGGGTCATGCTATTTTTGGTCAAAAACTGCTGAACACTCAACACAGTGTGGACAGGTGCACTTGTAAATCATCCATTATGAAATGGACAAATGTACTGAAAGAATCACTAAAAAAAGTACAATTCACTGAAGCTGAACGCAGCCTCTCACAACAATGCTAGGTGGTGGTACATTGGTGCTAATGGGTTCCTAGAACTTACCTAGCGAGGGAAGCCTGTACTACAAGGACCTCTCCCACCACAAGACAACTGTTTTTTGGCGGGGAGGTTCCTCTTGTTTATTTCTATGAGATTCCTTCCCAAATGAGGTTCCCAAAAGAGAAAGGTCAAAGAGAAGGCAAAAAACATGATTGCTGTGACTATTTCAGCTACAGCATCAGTTCCTTCTCAAATGTCTCCTCTCTATTATAAAAAGAAACTTTGCAACAGAAACCTGGTATTTATATGTGTGAATTATTTTAGGGGCCTAACGGAAGGTTCCAGAATTTCTACTGAGAATGCAGTTTCCTGGACAACTCTAAATATCCCTGCCCTGACAAGCTTTGACCACATCTGAATTAAGGAACACTCAAAAGGAGCACAGCAGGGGTGGGGAGACTCTCAAAGACCCTGAAAGGAGAGGCAGAAGCCCAAAGAGGTTAATTGACTTATTTGAAGACATATGGCTGGTAGGTGGCTGGTAGGAGTTGGAACCAGACTCCATCCTCTGCATTCCTGGCTGGTATTTTTCCTTCTGAACCTTGGAGCATATCACAGCAGTGTTGATTCTGCACAGAAAACTGTGGTGCTAACACTTCGGAACAAATGGCACTCCATCTATATGACGTCAGTGATGACCTGTCCCAAGAATAGTGGGTGGCATTGTCTCTTAGCACCTTGATCTAGGAACAGGACACACTTTTCAGACTTATTTATTCTCTGCCTTGTTGAAATAAATTTATGAAATACCTTAGACAGTTTCCCACTACTCAAATTGGAATATGTTTGATGATTTAAAAAATAGTGCTGGGCCAAGGGAGATGGACTGATTCTCATGCTGCCATTTCTTTACCTTTCAGAGCCTTACCTGGAAACAGGATGAAGCCCCCATCATTGTGTGGTTGGTGAGGACTAGGTAAGATACCATATGGCACCCAGTGCAGAGTTGGTCTGTGTTGGTTAAATGAAAGAGCAGTCAAATGAATGAGAGGAAGGAAATCGCTTGCTCTGCCTTGGATGTGGAATTTGTCCTTCCTCCTTCCAGCCTTTTGCTCTTTCTGTCAACTGTGCACCCATAGAGCTGGACCCTTCCTGAATGAAGGCTGAGGGGAGAGTGTGAGCCCAAACACACTATACTAATGAAGGCACACCTGAATGACAAAGAAGCCCCACGGTACCCATCATCGAAGTAGCAGAAAAACTACGGCTTAAACTTCAGAGGTTTATTTGTCACTCAGATTCACAGAGGCAGAAGGAATCCTGTGTAGGAATGGAGTAAAGATCCAGTGTTAGGCACCCAGGTCCCTTCCATCTTATTGCTCTGGTGCACGGGGCTTCTATTTTCAGAGTTGACCCATGGTTGGCACAAGATGGTTGCTGGAGCTCCACCCATCAATCTAAATTCTGGTTAGCAGGTGGGAGGAAGAAATGAAGAAGGAGGCACTCTCTCCTTCTGAGGACATTTCCTAGTAATTGCATACGCCACTTCTACTTAATTCTGCTCGGCCATAATTTAGTCGTATGGACACCCTTAGCTACAAGGAAGGCTGGAAAATGTAGCATTTACTTTAGGAGGTCAGGTGTTCTGCTTAGTTCAAGATAGGGAGAACGGATATTGGTAGACAAAGAGCAGTCTTGGCCACATCTTTATTATTGTGTGCTGCTTGAATACTAGTCAAGGCTAGGGCTTTTCTTATGTGGGCCATTTTAAAATGCTGAGTTCAGGCAGCCAGGAGAGGTGGAGGGAGGAGGGCAGGACAACAGAATGCTTCTTTCTTAAATGAAAATCTTAGTAACCCAATGTTTATAACTAACATATGTTGGTTTACTTGTTTTCAAACGGGATTGAGAAGTCTAGAATTCTTTCTGCTCAGACTCTAGGGCTCTGGGCCTCCTAGTTAGAAAACCACACTCTTACCCTTAAGTGGTGCGCCCTTCAAGAGAAACCTTCTGCTTAATGAATGTGTGAATAGGCTCTTAACAAGGATGGGCTTGGCTACATACACATTTCTACTATGCTCTTCACTGATGGAGAGAAACCTGAGACTCAGAGAGAGCAAATACCTTGTCTGAGTTGTGGAGTCAGCTCACCCAAACACCAGCCCCTCTCCCATTTTCATGTGGCCTCTTATTCCACAATGAAGGGGCCTGGTCTGGGCCTTTCTCCATATTCTATTTTCTTCTGTCATGAGATTGGAGGAAAGATCCTTGAACTGAGGAATCCAGAAACCTGGGTACCTATCTTCTAGCAATCCTCTTTCTGTAGCCTACCAACTCCCTCTCCTGGAAGCCCAAGTGAAAGAGGGGCTTGTGGGAGGGAGAGATGGGGGTAAGATCTGAGCAGCCCTGGCTGAGGAGAAGGGAGGTTGTGCTTGAAGCCCTGCAGGCCCTGAGCTGGACGAGGTTCTCCTCCACCTCATTCAGAGACAAGTGTAATCCGCACTCAGGGCATTTCAGAGGCCGATGTGAGTGAGATTTGTGTTTTGGATGCCACAGTGCAATAAGGCAGGCCCCACAGGGCAAGAGGACTCAGGTTTACATTGAGCAGTACTGGGAGTATCCTTCAGCCTCACTCTGAGTGATGGGTGAGCTGGAGTTGGAGAACCACTGGGCCAGATGCCCCCAAGGAGTCCTGTAGCCTTCCCTTACTCTATCCTGCATCATGGGGGTGTCTAGGAGCCAGGAGATGTAGCAGAGGAAGCCAGGGGGCAACATTTCAGGAGATATTTCATTAACACCAAGGGTTGTGTAGCAAAGAGACTTTGTGGCTGGTGTAGGTGACTGTTGACCGTTGCTCTCCAAGCTCCAGCCAGGATGCTGTGGGCTTGCCCTTGATCTGAAGCCGGAAGCAGAGGGATACATTTATATTATGAGAAGCAAGCAGCTGAGTCCAGGCTCCATGTTGACCCCAGAGGAGGGGGGAGGGCGTGCTTGGCAGGTTTAAGTCTTACCCCTTTTTCCTTCTTTCTCTTGCCTTGAAGATGCCTGGCATACTGGGAAGAGTGGTACCTGTGAGTCAGAGAGACCTGGGGTTTAATCACGCATCCCCCACTGACCAGCACTGTGACATCAGGGAAGACACCATCCAGCACAGGGCAGACCCTCAATAAATACTTATCGAAAATAATATGTGGCAGGCACTGGGCAAAGCTCTGTGCAAAATTAACTCACTCGATCCTCACAGTCTTCTGCCATAGCAAGCACTGGTCACGATATACAGATGAGGAAACTGAAATGCAGAGAGTTTAAGTAACTCGAGGGACACAGGTTGTAAGTCACAGCCAGCCTATCTCCAGAACAAATCTTTAACCCCTCTCATGTGAAACATTCAATGCATGCAACTTCCCGGAATCTCTTTATCTCATATGCAGGTGGCTGGTGGGATGGGATGGGATGCTGCTTGAGCCTAAGTTATTTCCAGTACTGGGATTGGGACCAAGGAGAGAGAGATGTGCCCCAAGTCTCCGAATACCCCTAGGACCCATGTCTGACATAGAAAAGTGAGAAAGAAGCAGAGAGGCAAACCTAGGACAGAGAGTGGGAGAAGCAGCCTGGCCATTGGTGACTCATGCCTGGAATCCTAGCACTTTAGGAGGCCAAGGCAGGAGGATCGTTTAATGCCAGGAGTTCAATCGAGAGTGGAGAAAGCAGAGGGGAGCAAGAACTCCAGGGAGCCACATGAGGGTGCAGCTTATGAGAGGATCAGCTGGGCACTGTGTACTGCACAAAATTCTCACAATGACTCTATAAAAGAGGTGCTATTCACACTTTGTCAATGACAAAACTGAAATTCGGAGTAATCAGACCACACGTCCAAGATCACACAGGCTATGTTGTGGACATAGGTTTTGAACCTAGGTCTGTTTGGCTCAAAAGCCCATATTCTTCCACCCTGGACAGAACATACTTGTCATATCAAAAAAACTCTAGAACCTTCTGCAGCAGAGCATTGCCTCCTACAGTGCAGTTATAGTCACACACAGCATAAGATGTTTCAGGCAGCCACAGAACACACTTTTAATCCCTCTGACGTGAAACACCCAATGCACACAACCCTCTGGAGTTGCTTTATCTCATACACAGGTGGCTGGTGGGATGGGATGGGATGCTGCTTGTGCCTAAGTCATTCTCAGTGCTGGGATACATGACGGTGGCCCAATAAGATTGTAATACCATATTTTTATATTTTTACTGTTCATTTTCTATGTATAGATACACAAGTACTTACCATTGAGTTAAATTGTCTAGTACATTACTGTACAGGTTTTGTGCCCTAGGAGCATAAGTGTAATAGACTCTACCATCTTGGTTTAAGTGAATGCATGCTATGATAGTCACACAACGATGAAATTGCCTAATTATGCATTTCTCAAGATTCCCTCCTTTTTTTGTTTTTTTAGTAAATAGATATAGGGTCTTGCTCTATTGCCCAAGCTGGTCTCAAATTGGCCTCAAGCAATCCTCCCACCTCAGTCTCCCAAAGTGCTGGGATTGCGGGCACAAGTCACTGCACCCAGCTGGATCCCCATTATTAAGCAAGACACGACTATTAAGATGTATTTGAAACACCACCATCAAAGTCATTGCCAACCTGGGTTGCTCTGAGGAGCATACAGAAAGCTGGGGCAGGATGGACACAGACTCAAGTAGGAAGGGGACTGGGAAGCTTAATAAAAGTTTTTATAAACCTCTCAGTGGTAATCCAGACATTAGCACTGAGTGACACCCTGGATTTTCTGGCTTATTGAAGACTCAGAATAGATTGACTAACAAAACTTCTGAGCAGCATGACAGTATCTACTAGCAAGTAGTGATTGTTTCCTAAATTAAAATTTTAAGCTCACAATGAATCACAAGCTTGCTCCAGTATAGTGCTCACCTTGGGGAAAAAATACATTATAGACCATAGGACCATAAGAATCTCAGCAATTTTGCTCTTGGATGAGGAAGCTGAGACCCAGCAGTATTAAATAGTTCCTGAAGTCTGTGGATCTGATTGTGGCAGAGTCAGGCCTAGAACCTCCAGCCCTTGACCCCAGCTAGCACCCAGCATTGGCTCATGGGCTCAGAACAAAAGAGAACTTTCCACTTAGAGTAAAATCTGGATGTGCCTAGGTAGTTCTTAGCACCTTCTGAAATGATTTGCTTGGTTTATTTGTTCCCAAGTTTTTTCATCCACCTCCCCAACTAGACAGTAGACTCTTCCCTCCTCTGTATTGGTCTTGCTGTGTTCTAAGCACTTGGGGCAGTGCCTGGCACGTAAAGAAGGTGCTCAGTAAATATTGTAGAAGAAAGGGCAGAAGGGGAAAGGGAAGGAGAGAAGGAGGGAAAGAAACATCTGTTGGCATCTGCTATAGACCATGCTCTCTCTCTGTGGTCATATCTCATTTTCTTTGTGTATTAACTTATACCTCACTTTATTTCTAAATACAGCTATAGGCAATGTAAGGCCCATTTCCAAAGAGGAAACTTAGGTGCAGAGAGGCCACACAAGGAGAGGTAAAATCTGATGGATTATTCCAAAGCCCAAAGCCCCTCAGACTACAGAAAAAGGCCAGACTCCTTAATGGGACACCACAGCCCTTGTGAACCAGCCTGGAGAAGCCACCTGAGTTGTCTCCTGTCAGCCTCCTCTCTCCACCTTTCTCCTCCCCAGGCCTCCTTCTGGGATGATCTTCCTCAAACAAACATCAAACCGCTCCAAGCGATCCGTTAAGAGTGATTCGATCAACATATAGCAGAGCAGGATATGAATCTAGGTTTGGGTGCCTCTACCAAATTCTTTCCACTATCCAACTTGCTGGCCAAGAATAAGCACTCATTCATTCAACGCATATGTAATAAGCTCCTCCTCTGCGCTAGGCTAGGCTCCTGGGATATTTTAGTGAACAAAACAAATCCAAGCCCCTGCCCTTACAGAACTTACATTTCATGGAAATCTAAAATTTCTGTGATGTGGAGCAGAGAAAAGGGCAATGAACCCCAAAGCTAAACGTGAGGGTGGTGACCCTTCCGAGGCCACAATCTTGGGCTGAGCTTACCAGCTCCTGTGTCCTGGGCTTCATGGAAGCTTCTCTCAGGCAGACATGGCTCAGGCAAATGGGGAAGCATGCAGTCTTCACCCACGCTGGGCCTGGCTCTTTAATACCTAGTGGGGAGGGCAATTCAGAGTCAAGCAGTTCTCTGGGGCAAAGTGGACATTTGGATTAAATTCAGATTGCTCCATTGTTTTTCTGGGAAAACCACCCACCCCAGTGAGCTTCTAGCCATGCAAACAAAAACTAAATGTCTTCTGACATGGAGATATCTGAGACCTTGGCTCCAAGAAGCAAACGTGCTCAGTACACCGATGGAAATGGCTAGCTCTGAGGCTGAGCTGCACGCATAGGAAAAAGAGTTCAAGCGACCTGGAGAACAATGGGGAAGATGGCACAGAGCCTCTGCCCTGGGCCCTCCCATGGGAGGTGTGAGCGTCTGAGCCCTTCTGCTGGGGGAAGGAGAGAGAGGGGTGGCGATTACAATCCCGCAGCTAATTGAACAGTTCACAAGACTCTTAGGAATCGTCAGGAACATTCATAGCTGTTTTGAGTTCTGAAGTATAGCCCGGATTTGGGGAGGCCATTCTCCCAAATCTACACAGCAACCCCTGGAGCTCCAAGTTTTAAGGGTCTGGAAGAATCTGGAGACAGCAGTGACATGGATGTTTGTGGCTCAGGGTGATCAGCAAAGGCAGCAGAAGGGCTTCCCTGGGCAGTTTTGTGGACCATGGGCTTCAGGGTGAGAGTCTAAGAACATGCCAACTCTGAGTAGAGGATGACTGCAGGGGACAGACCGTATGTGAATCACGCCAAGGACTCCCAGGAGTACCTCACAGGAACTTTAAGAGGCACTTAAAGGCTGGCGCGGTGGCTCAAGCCTATAATCCCAGTACTTTGAGAGGCGGAGGCGAGAGGATTGCCTGAGCCCACAGGTTTAAGACCGACCTGGGCAACACGGTGAGACCCGCCTCTAAAAAAAGGGTGGGGGGGAAGGCACTTAATTTATGTTTAGGTAGGTGGAGGTGTGGGCAGAGCATGGAGTCTTTCTATCTGGGACATACGTGTAAATGAGATTTTATTGTAGATCCAGGCCATTAAGACCGGAAGACAATTACTACAAGTAATCATTGCACTTTGCATGTCAGCAGCTAGGGGAGAGGCCACACAAGGAGAGGTAAAATCTGATGGATTATTCCAAAGCCCAAAGTCCCTCAGACTACAGGAAAAGGCCAGACTCCTTAATGGGACACCACAGCCCTTGTGAACCAGCCTGGAGAAGCCACCTGAGTTGTCTCCTGTCAGCCTCCTCTCTCCACCTTTCTCCTACCCAGGCCTCCTTCTGGGATGATCTTCCTCAAACAAACCTCAAACTGTTCTTCTACACTGTTTGACGGCTCCCCATTGCCTTCAGATGGTTCAAATTTCTCAGCATTGTATGTGAGCCCCTCTACAACCTGACCTCCTCCAACCTACCACTCTAGAATCATCTCTCTCCTTTTTTTTTTTTTTTTTTTACGAGACAGAATCTCACTCTGTAGCCCAGGCTGGAGTGCAGTAGTGTGATCATAACTCATTGCAGCCTCAGACTCCTGGGCTCAAGCAATTTTCTGCTTCAGCCTTCCAAGTAGCTGGGACTACAGGCACACACCACCGTGCCTGGCTAATTTTTAATTTTTTTTTTGTAGAGACAGGGTCTCGCTATGTTGCCCAGGCTAGTCTTGAACTCCTGGGCTCAAGCAACCCTCCTGCCTTGGCCTCCAGAGTTGCTGGGATTACAGATTTGAGCCATCGTGCTCGGCCCTGATTATTCATTTTTATCAACATTATGTTCCACCACATACAATCCAGTCCCATGATGCCATTGATTGAATCTGACATGCCTGGGTGTGCTGACTCTTCTGCCCAGAAAGCCCTTTGCCTTATTCTTTATCTGGTGAACTTTTCATTCTACCAAGTTAACTGGAGAATCATTGCCCTGGGAAACCTTTTCTGAGCCACCCAGGACTGAACTGAGCAGTCGTGTCTTATGCCCGCGCTTACCTTGTGCTCATCCTCTGTTGGTGTATTTAGAATTCAGAGTGGTATTTATTTACTAGATAGGGTCATTCTCGAGGGCAGGACTTGGTGTCATCCCTGTGTCCTTAGATCCTAGTACATTTGAGTAACTAATTTGTTTTGTGAAGGAAAGAGAGCGTGGACACGCTCTGGTCTTGACCAGTGTTGCATAGGGGAGTCCATACAGCTCATTAATTATGGTAAATAATATTTAACGCAATATTTCAAAAATCCAAATTTATGCCCAATACTTCATGATACGTGCATCTCAGAATGTTAAATAAAGACAAGACCTGAGCCTGCACTTGTGTGACACCTGACTCTCCTCCCTTAATCCTGGCACCAAGCAATGAACTTAGGGTGGGGGGACGCCATACAGGGTGATGCCCTGGCTGGCCGAATGAGCACTGCCATCATGAGACTGGAAGGAGGGAATGGGCTAGAAAGAGAAGTGAAGGTGAAGGTGATGTTGGAGGAGGTGTGTTTATCAGTCAGGGATCAGGAGAAGCCCACTGTGGCTAGTCTTACTCATAGCAGGAATGTACCAGCAGGGTATTAGATGACTCCTGGCCCCATCAGGAAGATGGAGGGCAGAATCAGCATGCAGGGTGATCACAGCCAGCCTGGTGAAACACTACTGCTGGCATCCAGCATCGCCCACGCTGCCACCACTGAGACAACCCTGGTCATCTCACGGGCCCTATGCGTCGCATCACATACTCCGCAGCATTGAAGTCCTGGGCAGGAGTGGCCAACTGGCCAGGCCTTGGTAGAGTCAAGCTTAGGTGCATGACAAGTGACACGCAGGACAGGTGCGACACGGGAGGACTGTCGTTTGACTGTTGTGGTGGGAGGTGCTGGACTGTGTCCCGCTACTGCTCTCCACAAAAGGAAATTTCCCCCAGCCAGAATAGGGGTTGCATGGTGGACAACTAGCCACGTGACAAATAATATAGGTAAGGTTGAATTTTCCTCTCGGGAGACTGCTTGAAGTCATTAAGATAGTAACTCTGGAGAAGGAACAAGCCTGTATTCTTTTGGAAAATGGCAGAAGGAAAATAGTACATTGGTTTCACTTTTAGGAATGTACTCTGGCCTCATCTGCACATGTGAAGGCTAGTAGGACACATTTGGACTGTTTTTCACGGTTAGAGCAAGCAGCGGGAAGGATGGACCCTCTTGTACCTCCCAGCACAGTTTTACTAAAGAGTTTTCTCTCTGGAAAGTGGAAGCCGGTTAAGGTCAGAGCCACACTATAACTCATGCCTCGTGTCTTCATGACACTACATTATCCAGCATATCCAACCAACCCCCTGACCTGCAGGACAGCAGAACAAAGCAGAAGCCTAGGGAAGGATCACTGTCCTACCCACGTGCAGCCAGAGGTGGGGTGGTCAGAAGAGCACCAGCTCTTCCCAGGACCCTCTGAAGTGCAGGGCCGTGCATGTCTTGTCTCACTGGAAACTCCGACACCCAGCTGTGCTACCTACCATTGCTAGCTCCATTTTCACAGGTGAGGAGACTGAGGCTCACAGGAGGTAAGTGTAAAGGCTAAAGGCAACATATGGAGTCAGGTCTGCCTGAGTCAGATTTGAACCCAATTCGGTCTGCCCCGGAGACCATGTTTCTGCCTGACCCATGGCTGAGAGGGAATGGTCTCTTATTTATTAAGCTTTTGAGGCATTTGACATTTTCCTTTCATAAGCATCCATGTGATGAAAGTGGCCAAGAATAGATAGCAGCTTTTTCTTCTTGCTGGCCAACTCTGGCCCTTACCCCAGATTCCCCCATCCCCCTGCCAGCACACCCCACTGCAAGACCTCTCCTGCTGCTTCCACACCCTTGCTGCAGCTCATTGAGGGACTCTGGGGTCACCTCCATTCTCCAGTATTCCAGCTGTTGACTTGCTTTTTTCTTTTTTCTTTTTACCTTTCTATAATAGAACATTTCACACCTGCACAAAACAGACCCCTGATCCCTATTACGCAGCTTCAGTAATTCTACGGACACACATTTGACATCAGCGTACCCTGACGATGTTCATTGGCCTTCTTCCTTGCATCCCCAGGTCTCCTCACCAGGGGATTTTCCCCTCAATGTTCATTTTACTTTCTTTTTGTCTTTTTTTTTAAATCCTCTTCAAATTAGGCAGAGGTATCGCTGCCTCTTTTTAGATCTGTACTTTTTAATACTTCTTGACAGTATTAAATAGCTCCTGAAATGTTATGCAAATGGCATTCATAGAAATGTTTTCTTCTGCAGATCCAGAACCGTTCTTTTGCCTCCGTTCATCTCTAGAATCTTCTAACTTCAGCTCAGTTGTCCAAGGCCTTGTTTCCCCAGGTTTATGATCATTGCTTTGCTGCATTTAGACAGGTCCAGGATCCAATTCTTTCCTCTTGTGTTTTCTTTTTAAGTTATTATTTTACTAATCACCTTCATTATTTGGCATTTAATAGAGTTTAATTAAGTAGCTACAGTGTATAAGCAGCCAGATCCAAGCAAAGAGTTTCTCATTGGGATGGAGTTGAAGTCACCTCTGTGTCCCTAAGTGTCAAGGACAGGGGATCCTTCGGGCACAGACTAAACGCCCACTGAAAGCTCATTGAGAAGGAGTCTTTACTTCCAGCCTAGGTCAGAACATGGCCGTCTGTATTCGTGGTAAGGGCTTCCAATTTGGAAGCAGGAGGTGGAATTTGGAAACAAATTAGCTGTTTATTGGTTTTGATTTTGGGCAAAGCAGGTCTTTTCCACCAGCTCTCCAGATTTCAGTTGCTTCCGCTGGACTCTTGGGTGTTCTGTGAACAGGCCAGGCTGGCTCCTGCCTCATGTCCTTGCTTTGGTCCTGACCTCCTAGTTCACCATTCAGCCCCTGCAGGTCTCAGCTTGAAACCCTTTCTCAAAGAGCCCTACTGTCATTGCCGCTCTTAAGGCTCTCTTCTTTACCCTCCCTGTTCTATTTTAGAGCTTTTTTTTTTTTGAGGCGGAATCTCACTGTCACCCAGGTTGGAGTGCAGTGGCACACTCATGGCCACTGCAGCCTCGACCTGCTGGGCTTGGCGATCCTTCTGCCTCAAGCTTCCAAGTAGCTGGGACTACAGGCACCCAACACCACGCCCTCCTATTTTTTTGATTTATTGCAGAGATGAGGTCTCGCCAAGTTGCCTAGGCTGGTTTTGAACCCCCGGGCTCAGGCAATCCTCTTACCTCGGCCTCCCAAAGTGCTGGGATTACAGGTGTGAGCCACCATGCCCAGTCAGAGCTCTTATTAACTTCTAACACACTATGTGTAAATGTTTTTATGATTGTTTATTGTTCATTGCCTTGTTTGGGACAATGGCTCCATGAAGGCATGGATCGTGTTTTGTTCGTGGACGGGTCCCAAGTGCTAGCAACAATGCTGGCACAGGCACTGTAGGTGCTCGATAGACTATTTGTCGGATGAATGAATGAAGGAACGAATGATTTTGTGCCTTTTTTCTTTTGAGTTGGAGTCTCACTCCTTCATCCAGGCTGGAGTGCAGTGGCATACACGCTCACGGCCACCCCGGCGTCAACCTGCTAGGCTCTGGCAATCCTTCTGCCTCAGCCTTCTGAGTAGCCAGAACTACAGACGCGCGCTACCATGCCCAGCTATTTTTTATTTTATTGTAGAGACAAGGTCTCGCCAAAGTTGCCCGGGTGGGTCTGGAACCCACGGGCTCAGACAATCCACTCGCCTTGGCCTCCCAAAGTGCTGGGATTACAGGCTGAGCCACTGAGCCCGGACTGATTTTGTATCTTACAGAGCAGGGGTCCCCAACTCCCGGTCTAGGGACCACTACCAGTCCATGGCCTGTTCAGAACTGGGCCGCATAGCAGAAGGTGGGCAGCGGGTGAGCAAGCAGAACTTCATCTGTATTTATAGCCCCTCCCCGTCACTTGCTTTACCGCTTGAGTTCCACCTCCTGTCAGATCCGCACTGAAAAGTCTATTTCCATTTCTAGTATCCTATCTTGGTAAAGCGGGGTCTTCTGCAGCAATAGCAACCAAAACGAGATGACAGGGTAGGATGGACATAAGCAATGCACTTTGGCTGTCACTGTCTCCCATTCCCTGGAAAATAAGCGCAGGGCTCCCACTGATTCTGCATTATGGTGAGTTGTACAATTATTTCATGGTCTATCACAATGCAATAATGACAGAAATAAAGTGCACAATAAATATAATATGCTTGCATCTTTTTGAACCATCTCCCCCCACAGCTCTCCCCCCATGGAAAAATTGTCTTCCACGAAACCTGTCCCTGATGCCAAAAAAGGTTGGGGACCGCTGTTATGGAGATAATCATGGAGCAGGAATTCCTGAGGCACTTTCTGACTTGTCTCCTTGAGAACTGGTGTAGCGTCATGGTTAAAGGGCTGGCCTCCAGGGCTGGTCACACTGGAGTCAGAATTCCACCTCTATCGCTGGGTGGCCTCCAGCCAATCAATTTCTCTGAGCGTCATTTACTCCATCTGTAAATGAAGCTCTTATGGGCTGAATTGTGTGCCCCCAAAAGATATTAAAGTCCTCATGTCTGTTATTTGTGAATGTGATCTTACTTGGAAATAAGGGCTTTGCAGATAATCAAGTTAAGATGAAGTCTGGGGTGGGCCCTAATCTAACATGACTGGTATCCTTTAAAAAAAAAAAAAGGAAATACGGGCACAGAGACAGGGAGATAGAGATGTACAGAGAGGGAAGATGATGTCAAGACACAGGGAGAATTCTATCCACAAACCAAGGAACATCTGGAGCTACCAGAAGCTAGGAGAAAGGCCTGGAGCAGATTCTCCATCACAACTTTTTGGAAGAGCCAATATTTTTGATACCTCGATTTTGGCCTCCAGACTGAGACCATGAATTTCCTTTGTTTAAACCACCCAGACCATAGTACTTTTATTGTTTTTTTGAGTCAGGGTCTCACTGTTGCCCAGGCTGGAGTGCAGAGGCACAATCACAGCTCACCATGGCCTTGACCTCCTGGGCTCATGTGATCCTTCACCTCAGCCTCCCCAGTATCTGAGACTACAGGCACGTGCCACCACACCTGCCTAACTTTTTGTAGCAATCTAGTTTCACTATGTTGCCCAGGCTGGTCTTGAACTCCTGAGCTCAAGCAATCCACTTGCCTTGACCTCCCGAAGTGCTAGGACTAAAGGTGTGAACCAACATGCCCAGCAAGACCAGGGTACTTTGCTATGGTGCCCAGGAAATGAATACAGACACCACTGGTCCTCTTATGTCAGCGGTCCGCAACCTTTTTGGCATCAGGGGTAGGTTTCGTGGAAGACCATTTTTCCACAGACGGGGTGCGAGGACTCATCAGCCATGAGATTCTCACAGGGAGTGTGCAACCTAGATCCCATGCATGTGCAGCTCACAATAGGGTTCCGCTCCTATGAGGACCTAATGCCACCGCTGATCTGACAGAAAGCAGAGTTCTGCTCGCCCTCTGCTCACCTTCTACTATGCCTCGGGTTCCTAAAAGGCCTCAGATCGGTACTGGTCCACAGCCCGAGGGTTGGGCCCCTGTCTTATGTAACATCACCTCAACTGGATTGTTAACATCTACTTCCTTATGATATGAATTTTTCAGATCAGCCTGGGTGGGCTTCGAGAGTGTCAGCTCAATGGGTCAGCCAGACAAGCCCCAGAGAGGGTCGTCGAGGGGCTAGCAAGCCTGGTCCCAAAGTGTCAGCTCTAAGGGGCTGGCAAGCCAAGCCCTGAGAGTGTTGCTGGTTTGGTGGGCTAGCAAGCCTGGCCCCCTGGGTGTCTCAGCTACCAAATCTCGCCTTCTTCCCGGCAGCTCTCCTGGTTCAACTGACTCCATCTGGGGTGCTCGGCTCTTCGGCTCTAACCATCTTCTGCAGCTCCTCAGGTTGCACCTCTTCAGGGTGGAGGATCTTGTCTCATGTCCAGGAAGAATGAGGGACACGGACAGCCAGAAGGTGAGAAAGCAGGATTTATTGAGAGGACAGAAAAGCTCCCACAGTGGGAGGGGACTCGAAGGGGTTGCCGGCCTCTGGGTGGAAACCTATTTATTTACTTATTTTTTGAGTTGGAGTCTCACTCTGTCGCCCAGACTGGAGTGCAGTGGCCGCTCCCAAGCCACCACAGCCTCGACCTGCTGGGCTCCGGCGATCCTTCCAGCTCAGCATTCTAAGTAGCTGAAACTACAGGCGCGCGCTACCACACCCAGCTAATTTTTTGTTGTTGCTGTTGTTGTAGAGATGAGGTCTTGCCAAGTTGCCCAGACAGGTCTCAAACCCGCGGGCTCAGGCAATCCACTCACCTCAGCCTCCCAAGGCGCAGGATAACGGGCTGAGCCCCCAAGTTCAGCTCCTGGTGCTTATATAGCCATAAGTCCAAGCTGATTGGCTAGCACTAGCTGTGAGCTGTTGCTGTTCTGATTGGTTAGTATTAAGGACCAATTGGCAGTGGGTAAGGGCCTAGTGGTGAGCTGATTGGTTGCTTTTGGATCCCAGCAGTGAGTACTTAAGCTCTAGTTTGAGAGACAGGCAGGGAGTTTGTTTACCAATACTGAGTCTGAGAAGCCTGCATGGAGTTTGCTACATTGTTACCAGTGGACCCACCTGTCTGTCTGCCTAGCCTTTCTTTAGCTATCTCCTGTCTCACTTAGACCATAAGTTCTATGAGTGCAGGGGCTATTTGTCACTCTATGCCACTACCTAGCACCATGGCATATGACAAATACTCAGAGCATTTTTGTTTAGTTTGCCTGGATAATACCTATTTAATAGGATTGTCTTACACATCTTAGACATGAAATATGCCTGTTAGGTGCTTAGGGTAACAGTTGCCTGCACAAACAGTAACTCTTATTATGGATGTAAGAAAGTAGAGCCTGGGTCTGTAAGCCTCAATTTCCTTCTCTGGAAAATGGAGATAACAATGGTCCCATATATAATGAAATAAGAGAATGTATGGGGCCGGGCATGGTGACTCATGCCTGTAATCCCAGTACTTTGGGAGAATGAGGCAGGAGGATTGTTTGAGTGCAGGAGTTTGAGACTAGCCTGGGCAACATAGTGAGTCCTTGTCTCTATTGAGGGAAAGGGAGAGGGAACACATGGAAAGTACCTCATAGTGCCTGGCAAATTGTAGGTATTCAACAAATGGCAATGACAAAGACATTAAATTGTCCTATGGATCACTTCACCTAGCTATTAGAACACTCTTGCTGTTGCTACATTTATTTGTCTGCTTAAAGAGTTTATCATTTCACTTTATTGCCCCTTGTTTTCTTCTGAGACTTATTTGTGGAAGCCCTAGATGTGCTAGGCCATTTCTCATTTAGCGTGGGAAACGTCATTAATAGTTCTCCCGTTCTTTTTTCTAAGTGCTTCTGTGCTTAACCTTATGAGTCAAATGTGGAGTTCCGGTAAGTGCTGGGCTACGTTCAGAACAAGCACACAGCGATATGCGCTGCAAATGTCAAAGTGAGGAACTCGAGGCAGCAAGGATGTTCCCCGAATCAGTTAACTTTGATTGTTCCAGGGCCAGCTGTCATGGGGGGTGATGTGACATAAATGTGACATAAATGTGGGCTAACCCCCCAATGTAATTCTATTGCTTGTGTGTGTGTGTGTGTGTGTGTGTGTGTGTGTGTGTGTGTGTGTGAGAGAGAGAGAGAGAGAGAGAGAGAGAGAGAGAGAGAGAGAGTCTCACTCTGTCACCCAGGCTGGAGTGCAGTGGCACAATCACAGCTCACTGCAGCCTTGAACTCCTGAACTATTGGGCCTGCCTTGGCCTCCCAAAGTGCTAGGATTACAAGTGTGAGCTACCATTCCCAGCCTCTTACAGACTTCCTATGCTTGCTCTCTCAGTTGTTTTACTAAAAGATTGGTCTGATTAGAGGCTAAATTACCCAATCTAGTGAAGTCTGTTTCCCACAGTAGTGTAGGCCTTCTCTCACCCCTGGGCCCTGCAGACCTTCCTTTCTGTGTCATGGGGAGGATCCTGATAAGGGAGTCTGAAAGCTCTGAGTCATAGTCTGCCCCTCCTGTGACCTTGGGCAAATCTGCTTCTCAGCTTTGCCCAATAGGGCTGATAACACTTGCCTGAAAGGCTTGGTTCAAGGATTACAGGAGAAAATAAGTATTTATCAACTGCAAAAATCTTGTAACTTTTAACCAGAAGAAAACTCACTTGCCTGTAGGACCAGGTAGGTAACATAACAGGGTATACAGGCTAGGGTGCTTCTGTTCATGACCATAATTCTTAGTGTTTGCCAAAACTGTTACCAGGGACGCATTCTTCTGCCCAAACTCATTTAGGCTGTGCCTGTGATTTAAAAAAAAAAAAAAAAAAATCAAACTCTAGGTTTTGGTCATTTTGGGTTGCTATGACTGGGGATGAGAGGGTATACTTACATCTTCTTTTGCACAGCAAAAGAAACCATCAAGAGAGTAGAGAGACAACCCCTGGAATGGGAAAATATATCTGCAAGCTATGCATCTGACAAAGGCCTAACATCCAGGATCTACAAGGAACTCGAACAAATTGAAAGGAAGAAACAACCCTATTAAAAAGTGCGCAGAGGACATAACAGACACTTCTCAAAAGAAGACACACAAGCAGCCAACAAACACATGAAAAAATGTTCGGCCTCAATAATCATCAGAGAAACTACAATGAGATACCACCTAATTTTGGTAAGGATGGTTATCATTAAAAAGTAAAAAAACAAAACAAAACAGATAAACAAAAACAGGTGCTGACATGGCTGTGGAGAAAAAGGAACTCTTCTACATTGTTGGAGGGAATATTAGCTAGGTCAACCCTTGTGGAAGGTCGTGTGGTGATTTGAACTAAAGATTGAACTTCATACAATCCAGCAATCCCTCTTCTGGGAATATATCCAGAGGAACACAAATCACTCTA
>CAUYQG010227063.1:0-10909 GCA_963574415.1 Tarsius wallacei
CGTGGTAACATGCGCCTGTAATTCCAGCTCCTTGGAAGGCTGAGGTGGAAGGATCGCCGGAGCCCAGCAGGTCGAGGCTGCGGTGGCCGGGAGCGGCCACTGCACTCCAGTCTGGGCGACAGAGTGAGACTCCAACTCAAAAAAAAAAAAAAAAAATAGTACCTACTGTTCTAGAAATGTACAAGTTGGCTGTGGTATGGTAAAGTCCGTGCAGCCACAAGAGGATTAAGAACAAGACTTAGACAGTAGTTTATTATATTCACAGGGCCCAAAGAGATAGTCACCACATGTCATGAAGGGCCACAGGGGAAAGCACCAGTGTCAGTCAGGAGACAAAAGGCAGGCACAAGGGGAAAGTCTAGGCCAGAGTCTTTCTTGGGGTTTCTGTGGGAAAAGGAAGGCAGTTTAGGATTGGTCAGTTTGAATAATTCCAGCAGGCTTTGAGCTAAAAGGGTGATCTTTAGTTGCCTGGTAACTGGAATGATTTGGGGCAAGGAAAAAATTGGTTTGGTGTATGTAAGAGAGAGAAGGAATTTGGGGCTATAGACTCTGAATTGGGTGGTTTGTATATGAGAGCTGTGCTCCCAACTGAGCTCTTGCTATTTCTCAGAATTAGTTAGCCCTAGGAGGAGTCGTCTCTCCCTGGTCTATAAGACCTCCAAATGCCACAGCATCAAGAATACAGAAAAAAAATTAATATAATTGACCCCGTGATGAATAAATGTCAAACAGACAAATACAGAGCCTAAGGAAGCACAACACACCTACTTTATTGTGAAGTTTAACAATTTAAGACATACATGGTTCAATGACACAAACTGATCACATGTATCCAATCTAGCTGTGTGGAAGGCAGAGGAATAGAGGGAAGCATAGCTGTCTTTGCCATGTGGATGGAGCTCAGAACAAGTATGCCTTGCAGAGCATGTAGGAGAGTTTGGAAAGCCACTGGCAATTGGGGAGTTTTGAACAATTGACTGTGGTATGTTGAGACTGTACAGAATAAGCTCAAACAGTTTATCTACATGATTTTCAAGAAACTAATTTTATAAAATGTGTTTGTAAGTTCATACAGCATCAAATGAACTAAAAGTTATTTACAGAATGTTACACATGTGATTTGTCTTTTGTTGGTGTCCAGATGGAAATCAGGGCATTAAAAGATGCACTAATAAGATATGTTTTATTTTACATAAAGATCAGTAGTTATTTTAGCTGATATGTGTTGGAGACAGCCATGCTGTCTGCACTGAGGGTGACGTAAGTCCTTAGAAAGTCATGGATGTGACACCATGAGGGACAGGGTTTGCCATCCTGCTACCATGTCTGTGAACCTGGGTTAAACGGTGGGAGCATTGGACTTGGAGCTATATGATCAGAATGTGGCTCTCTCTTTGCCACTTCCTAGCCATGTGCCTTTGATCTAGTCCCAGCTGTAAAATGGAGACAACATAGATTTTAGCTAGTCCCATCTGTAAGATGAAGACAAGAATGATTTGACAGGCTGGTTGTATGGTTTCAGTGAGATAATAATGTTTCTGACAGTATTTTCAGTGAGAGTGCATTTCACTAGCTTATCTTCCAATGTTAATATCATATTTCCAATGATAATAGCTGCCTCACAGATATCCTTTGATTCTTATAAAGTTCACTAGGAAGGTAGATAATTCACTTTTGCAGTTCTTAGATTCTTTCATTGTATATGTAAATGGATAAGAGTTCAGTCTGCATTCTGCCTGACTTCACTTCTCTAAGTCTTAGTTTTCTCATCATTAAAATGAGGATGATAATAGCATCAACTTAATGGGTTTTTATGATAATTAAATGAAATTTCACAAGTAGGACACTTAACTCAGTACCTGACACATAATAATCACTCAATGAATGGTTACAATTACTAGTTTCATTTTATGTACACATGAAGGACTTTGATCGACACTTTTGGGATTTAGATACAAACAAATCTATGTTTCATTAGCAGAATCAGTAGAAGAGTGATTAATATTATGTAATTATTGATCAAAAGAGCTGCTATAAAAGAAAAAAATGAATCTTCTATATTTTCAGTAAGGTTTTAATGTAGCTCAGGGTGTTTCTTTGAGAAAACATAAGGCTAATACAAACCTATTGACTTTTTTGCAATTCACTAAAAAAGCAAAAACAAAAACAAAAAACCCACCAAATTCCTTATATATTTTAATTAACAATGAACTTTTATTTTCAAATTGGCAACTTAAAATAAGAACAAATAAACTACTGTTTCATTTAGGTGAAATTATTTAAGAAAGAAATGTTCTAATGACTATTCAGTCATATAAGTAACAGGCATCTATTATTTACTGGGCACTGAAGTAGATATCTTAGGAAGTAAATTGTCAACAAGAACTAATATTTACCATAAGAAAATATAAACAAAGCAGTAGACCAGCCTGGTACTCAGAACTCAAAAACATTAATTCCTCCTTATTCCTCCTAAGAACTTTTAAATAAAATGGGGAGATAAGGCATATGAAAAATAAAATTTAATGCAACAAAGGATTAAAAAAAAACCAAAATTTAATCACTTGAGTAGTACCTACATGGAATGCTATAGGAATTCTATTGATTTATCCTCAAGAAAGACTTCTAGCGGTGGTGGGTGGTGGTGAGATTTTATTGTTCCTATGAGCCATGGAAGTTGTGAGATAATGCCTAGTAGTTAGCATAAGCTTGAAGCCAAATAGCTGGAAAAACACGTTCCAGGACATTGCAGGTCAAATAATATTTCTGTAAAAAGAATCTGCTGGATGTTCAACTGATAGAAGATCAACCATAAAAGGATAATTTAATGGTTTTCAATCATTATCTAAACACAAAATCACAGAGTCGTCTATGTGCATTGTTAATCATACTGTGAATCTGGTAAAATAAAATGTATCAGATAAGATTTTTTTCCTTTTCTGATTTTTTTAAATCACAAGATTTGATTTTTTGAGCATCACTAAAAAAGAATGATTGCTTGGAGCAACCCTTCTAAGGGAAGTTCATGCGCTTATTAGAAAAACAAAATGGTGCTACAGTGGAAGAGCTCTGGAAACAGTGAGTGCTTTATAGAGCTACTGAATTTCTTGCTTTTGCTAACATTTAAATTCTAGAAGAAAACATGTCCCAGGAATTCTTGTGATATATTTGTGTCGAAGTGTGTGTGTGTGTGTGTGTGTGTGTGTGTGTGTGTGTGGTATTGTGTGTGATTTTTAAACCAACAGTCACTTATTCCATTTTAAATTATACAAATCATCCAGTTGTTTCCTGAACTAAATGTAAATCAACAACCTTCTGTCAAAATATTTAAAAAATATATCTTGCAGACTTATGAAAATTTTAAGAAAATAAGAGTATTCATTAGGGTAGATGGTAGTAAAATAAACAAAATCAGTAGCTTTCTGATTTAACATGTTCTTGTATAAAACATAGAAAGTAATCCATTTATATATGTATATATATTTTAAAGATGTGGGGTACACTTCAGGGTTAGGTATACAAATGTTCACTATATAAGTACTCTTATTGATTTTCAACTAAATAACATTAAAAATAGTCTTAACAAGAAATAGTTAGGAACTAGATAAGTATAATTGTAATAATCTATATGATTGTATAACAAAGCAATTTGAACAAAAGACTTTTAAAAATGGAGAGACATAGCTTAGAAAAAGTGGGCTTTTTTTTTTGAGAGGTCAATTTTGTTTAAATTCAATCTATCAATCAAAATTTTCATTTGTTGTGATGAAGATGGTGAGGAACTTGACAAAATATTTCTAAATTTTACTTTGAAGAATAACATTCAAGAACAGCTAGAAAAGTTCTGAAAACCAAAAATATTAAGGAGTATTGCCTCACTAGATGTTAAATGTATCATAAAAAGACTGAAATTAAAACAATATAGAATTGATTGAATAATAGATTGTTAAGAAACATAATATCCAACCTCAGACCCAACTATGTATAGGAATATTTAGCATATGAGAAAGTTAGCATTTTGAATCAGTGGGGAAAAATTCATTAGTGTATAATTGTCCAATCATTTGGGGAAAAATGTCATTCCTACAGTATTTTTACATTATATATGCTTGTTTAAAAAACTGTAAAAGTAGCAGGAGAAAATGTGGGCAGATTTTAAATGCAGTATTAGGGTAGGGAAGATCTTTGTAATCATGATACAAAAGATTAAAAGGATAAAAAACAAGATTGACAAATATAAATATTAAAAAATCAATTTTCTATAGAATAAACACTCCAAGTGAGGTTGAAAGATAAGTGACTAGTAGGAAAAAGTATTTTCCATATATATGATAGACAAAGACCTACCATCCTTAATATGCAAAAATCTCTTACAAATCAACCACAATGTACATTCCAACAGAAATGTGCAAAAACAAAAATATAGCATACAACAAAACACTTTTATTGTTTAAGATAATTAGTGGGATGCCAAGAGGGGAACTGACACTGAAGTGGTAAAAGAACAAAACAGAATCCTTGCTAGTGAAAAAATGATTTTTTAATAATGCAAAGTATTTTGGACTTGACTATATTGTTTACAGAAATACTTACCTGTGTTATATACTGAATGTGATTCTAATCTTCATTAAAGATCTTTTTAAATTAAACTTCTTTAAAAAAACTTAGGCAAAGAGGGCATTTTTGGTTCTCAATACTGAAAATCTAGGTGGTATACTAGCTTCAGACACAGTTGAATCAAGGAGTACACACTTTTTCATCAAGACTCAAGTCTTTCCATATTTGGCTTTGCTTTCCTCTATACTGACTTTACTCTGACTGAAACACTTGATGTGCTGGGTGCTGTTGGTTGGAACTTTTCAGCTGACAAAACTTAGCAACCTCAGTAAAAATAGCTTGTCCTCTCACAATTCAACAAAATCCCTAGGCTTCAGTATCACTTCACCAACTGAATTATATGACCATTCCTAACCAGTTGCTATGGTCAAAGAAATGGACTGTGATCATTGATGGGTCTGAGTTCCATGTCCACCCATGAAGCCCAAGATTGGCTCTGACCAGCTGAACCACATAGACAGAAAATAGGGAAAGATAGTTCCAAGAAACTTCAGGCTGATTTACCAAAAGATGGAATGGATACTGGGCAGTAATCTTTTTATTTTATTTTATTTTTTTGAGATAACTGTAGATTTAGATGCAACTGTAAGAAATAATATGTAAAATCCCTTTACCTAATTTTTCCCAATGGTAATATCTTACAAAACGATAGTACCTTGTAACAACCAGGATATTAACATTGATACAGTCAACATATAGGCAATTTTCATCATCAGAAGATTCCTCATGTTTCCCTTTCATTGTCACACCCAATTCCTCTCTAACCTAAACCCCTGAAATCCACTAATATGGTCTACATTTCTATATTTTGTCATTTCAAGATTATTATATCAACGGAATCATACAGTTTGTAAACTTTTGGGAATAGCTTTATTCACTCAGCATGATTCTCTGGAGAGTCATCTACGTTTGTTCTTTTTATTGTTGAGTAGTATTCTGTGGTATAGATTTACTGCAGTTTGGATACCTATTTACCTGATACAAGACATTTGCGTTGTTTCCTGCTATAAGCATTAGTATGCAGGTTTCCATGTGAACATAAATTTTCATTTTTCTGAGATTTATGCCCAAGAGTAAAATAAAGGGGGGTGTAAATGAAGAATATTCCCTCCCAAAGAACTTTTTCACGCTTTTGGAAACAATCTTCAATTAAGGTACTCCTCTCCTACTTATCTGAAGGTCTGATTATGAAGACAGAGTTAAGTAACCAAAGAAAAAAAGTATTGGGGAGAATTTTAGAAATAGAATAGATGTACAAACAGTTGAATGGGGAATTATTATGCTTTAATTTTCTTAATAATTCCTTGTTAATATGCTAAGGCAATTTCAAGCAGAACTCTATGAAACACAAAGTCTTCCTTGGAAGTCTTGAGGTATGATAAATGCTAGCTAGATCATCTCAAAACTTTTGAGTTTAAAGTAATACTTACATGAATGAGTCTGGAGTTTCTTTTTCCTTATTATATGTTTCTTTAAATGCAATAGATTAAAGATTGATTAAAACAATCTTTCAGGAATGCTTTCAACTAGAGCTATAATTTACACATAGTTTTATATTTTAAAAATGTTTTTTGCCCTCCTTTAGTTTTCCTGTAGGAAATAATGATTTTTTTCAGAATTGAGAATCACTGTGGTCTAATAATAAATGTTCTAGAGAAGTAATTTATTATAGTAAATAATTATTCTTACTCTCCTGCAGTTGAATAACATCTACATAGAATTTTAAAGCCCATCTTTATCTGAGCAGAGCACATTCAAAAAGAGACCTGGGTAAACTGACTGACAAACTGTACATAATATGTGTCTACTTCCATAAAACAATTTTACTATAGGATCTCACACCCTTCAAACACAGAATAGAAAGTTGTAACAATGCCAGGGAACCTAAATGATATCCATAGCAGTATCATTATAATTTAATATTTGTTGAGTGAGCTAGACTTTTTATAAAACACAGTAGTAGAGCTGATTCTTGTCCTCTAGACAATCACTCTGTATATCAAACTAGTATTCAAGTCTTTTGTTTCTTTATAAAAACAAAGAATAAGAAATAGTCATTTGGGAATGGATAGAATAATTAAATGAAGGTTCAAGGTTTAAATTAACCGTAGCACCATGCCATACACAGTGAATAAATTTGATGAATTGATCTAGTTATGGACCATTTATTTAAACTTAAAACTTTGTAAACCAGTTCACATTATTCATTTTATAAAATTTAATTAAAACACCATATGCAAAGTTGGTGAGGAAAAAATGAAGATAGGAAAGTGTGTAGTGTTTGAGGCAATGATACATGTCCAGTGAGAGTGCATTACAGGAGCAAAGAAGTTATCAGGTAGACTGTGTTGGCTGCAGGTAACAAAAAACATTACTAACAGTGACTAAAATAATAGAGTTGTTTTATTTTGTTTTCCTCACAGAGCAAGAAGCAAAAAGGTAGGTGATTGCTGGCATTGCTTTCATAGCTTACAATGCTTTCAGAAATATAGGCTTTCTTTACCTTTTTATACTGCTTCCCTCATTTGCTGGCTTTTTCCTCTTTGCTGAAGACCCATTTTTTTTTTTAATATGGCTACCACACATCAGGCATCATATCCACCCAGGAAGGACAGATTCTAGTCACATCTGTCCCTTTTACAGGGAATATCACTCCTAGTTGCAAAGGAGGGTGGAAAAATGACTATTTGGCGAAGGGAAAGAACACTGTGATTTTTGCCTTAGAATGATCATTCATCACCCCCCAAGAGATGCGTGCTTCGCTGTCTCTTACAGGCAAGTTCTGATAGCAGAAACTGGGCAAATTAGTCATTTGTGGGCCTTTTATAGTCTTCTACAAAGGAGGAGGGAAATAGAGTTACTGGCAAAGTCCTGAAGGCCTTTTTTGGTGAGTTTAGGAATTTAGGCTTTATCAACAAATATGTAGTACTTAACATAAATCTCTAGTTAATAGATTTGGTGTGTGGTTGTCATAAACCATAATATTTCTACGTTTCAGGTTGTATTACACTTATGAAAATTTTCTATAGTATGTCCTAGAAAAAAAATACTTGCCAAATAGGCCTTACGGAGAAAGACATTTGCAAATTATTTAGCAAAATAAGAAGAAATGATGGACCCATTTATCCACCGGAAGCCAGATCCAAGTGGAATAGCCTATATGGCTTTAGAATTTCATCAAGATTTGAGGCAGGGAAATGGAAGAGTCCTCTACAACTTGGCAATGCTAGGTCCCCCCAGTCCATGCCATGTTGTGTACACTCAGCCAACACACTCAGTGCCTCAAGTCTAAATGTGACACAAAAATAGCACAGAGATGCTTTGGAATGCCATCTGATCTCTTATATGCAGAATTTGCCTATGTGTCACTATGTTGTGCTTAAAGTGTTTATTTAATGAACTCTCTCTTAAAATGTATTCAACTTATTAAAATGCCAATAACCTTTGACTCAATATAGCAGTTACGAGGAGGTCTAAAATGAAAAGACTTACAATGTTTTGTAAAAGAAGAAAATAATTTTAAGTATAGTGCTACAGAGTAAATATCTTTGAGAGTTTAACTAGTAGTTTCCTAATTAACAGATATGCATATGTATGATAATCATACAGATTTGCTGTTGACATTGCCTCTATAATTTTGGTATCACTTGGTGCTAATTTTTAGTGGTTATATAAATTGGTTAAAGTTTTGACCTTTTGGAGGTTTGTTTCCTTGTTGATTTTAACAACTTTGTAGTAAGTTCTAGACCTTTGTAAGAAATGTGACAGCTATTGGCATCAGTTTGTAAAAGCCATAGTCCATAATGGTTTCCTTATTTGCAAATGAAAGGATGTAGGGCCGTATACAGAGAGATTCACAGGTGTGTTCAGAAAAGAGGAGGAGATTGTTATGCCTTATTTCTTATACACCATTATTCTTTGCTATGGGGAGGAACAAAAATGTGGTAATTCATTAAGACATGTTAATCAGGAAGTAGAGTCCCTGTGACCATTTACCTGTAGAAGCTATATTGCTTAAGTATTGCTAATACAGATTTAATCAACAGGAACCAAGGCTTGAGTACATGACAGATTAATAGAGGTACAAGTACTAGAAACATTATTAAAAACATCTGTGATTTTTAACTGACCTTAAAAACCATCTATAAGCATTTTATTAAGATTCCTATGTTATCATTCTCATGTGGGTAATGCCACTGTTGCACAAAGTGTTGTCTGCTCTTTCCACTAGAAACTAAAAACTTTTATAGTTGAGGGCTAGCTAATGCAACACAGGTCCAGAAGGTACATTTTTGGAGCAATCATACAAGATGTACCTAAAAGAATGCGACTCTAGATAAATTCTGTAGGTCACCTCAAAATCTCTACATATCTAAGTTTCATAAATAGCATTATTTCTTACATTGAGATTTTTTTCTTTTACACACACACACACACACACACACACATAATCTTTTATTTCTGTGCTGTGCAGAGCACTCACTTCAATTGTCTGTAGACTATTTAATATTTTTAACACAGATGTGTTTTTGTGACTAATAGTGTTACAGCCTGACCAGGTTCTTTTTTTTTTTTTTTTTTGAGTTGGCGTCTCACTCCATTGCCCAGACTGGAGTGCAGTGGCCGCTTCCGGCCACTGCAGCCTCGACCTGCTGGGCTCCTGCGATCCTTCCATCTCAGCCTTCCGAGTAGCCGGAACTACAGGCACATGCCACCACGTCCGGCTAGTTTTTTTGTAATTTATTGTAGAGACGAGGTCTCACCAAGTTGCTGGGCTGGTCTCGAACCCACAGGCTTAGGCAATCCTCTCGCCTCGGCCTCCCAAAGTGCTGGGATTACAGGCTTGAGCCACCGTGCCCAGCCAAAACTCATCTTTTTGCACTGCTCATTGACAAGACCCCTGGAAGGCAGTGCCAACAGGTAGAGCAGGCACTGTTCGGCCCGCACGAGAAGTCCCCCAAGTCCACCTGGGCTCTTTCCTCACTGCAGGAAGCCACCCTGCTCCCTCTGCGCCATCTCCAGGCACATGCTTGGTCCACCTCCACCTCCCCTAGCACAGCCTGGACACCTGTCCTTTTGATAAAACGTGCAAACTCATTTCACCCAGCACCGAGGGCAAGTCCCGTCTGCCCCCAAGCCCCACACCCTCTGGAACTGTGTGTTGTCCGCACTTCCTCTTTGAAAGTCTCTCTCACGCAATGGCTTGTGTAACAATCGAGGATCATGACGAAGAATAAATCTGTATCAAGAATAGCAGAAGCCTGAAGTGGGTAATTTCGTTTCAGGATGACGAAGTCCAGTAACGGTGCAGGGCAGGAGTGGAAAGGCGTACCAGATAGCTTAGGGAAGATACATGGGTTCTCTCAGCCTCTAACTAGAAATGCCTCCAATTTCAGGGCAGAAAGAGTCGAGCACCACTCGCCCCAGGAGTGAAATCGCTGTCAATACACTGCAGGAGGGATTAACACACCTGGAAGGGGGTAAAGACAATAAAGGACCCTCCTTGCCCTCTGATTCCCTAGTAGCACAAGATGAGGAGAAGGGTCTCTAAGAGGCCAGCCCCACACTCTCTGCCCCCCCGACTCGGGGCCTCCCACAAGCCTGCAGCACAAGCCTCAGCACTTGTCGGTTGCTATTTTGGAGGTTGGCACCGTCAGAGCCACGACTCACATGCAGAGAATGGCTGCCACGGCCAAGCTCTCTAAACCTGAACCCAGAAATATTAAAACATAAGACCGTCCTTAGCAAGCAAAGACCCGTGTTGCTCATGGATGGGCCAGAATCAACCCGAAAGACTGTCTTGATACAGATTCATTTCTTCTTTGGATGGTGTACAGTATGGCTTTTAAATGACCTCCTTTAGCATCAAAAGTAATGTTTGAAATGCTTTGGGTAAGTGGCTTAATCAATATCATGTAATATTTATATGCCAGCACAGTTGGCATATAGAATTGTACTCTCAATTCTCTAACAGTGATAAATAACTCAAGTCCAGCCATCATTTGGAATTGGGGTTCTAGCCCTCTAGGCGGGGGACACACGACTTATTTGCCTCAGGACTGCTGGCTGCAGGGAGGAGCATGGACCTGCGGGACCAGGCTTACTGCTGGCTGCAGGGAAGAGCATGGACCTGCGGGACCAGGCTTAAGCTCCCAAATGAACACACGAAGTCCATGAGTATCTTTCTCTTTATTCTTGAATGTAAAATGGGGTTCAGGTCTGGGGGATTCATATTACACGTACATACAGCATCTCAAGTTAAAAGTATTTCCAAGGTGCATCAATACCATTC